>VDFB02373150.1:0-15427 GCA_007258455.2 Sequoia sempervirens | reverse complement strand
AGTCACGCCTGGATGGTAATTGCATACACAGCTTCATTCCCAAGGAACATAGTGCAGAATATCCTCTATGCCTAGCTGCTATACCTCATACAGACCCTTTATAGTCAATTGAAACTCTGTAGATTCCCATGCACCCTCTAGAATGGTCTCCGTCTGATTGTAGCAGATAAGATGCACCTGAAGCTCCATGTACTCCTTCCAAAGGCTCATGCACCCCTCTAAGTATCTCACAAATCTGTCCCCAAGATATGCGATAGGGTTTAGATTTAGCTGCACCCTTCACTTGAGATACACGACCTCCAAGAATGAACCCACACCTAGCAAATACTACGAGCTTGCCTGGAAAACACCTAAAGCCACACTAGGGTTCAGATGCTCAACGACCTCCTTAATATCACGTCCAGCTATGAGCAACAAATAACTATCTCAGGTTATGCAGACTTGACGCCTTGGTACCAAGTAAACCCTTCTCAAACTGAACGTCAATCATGGCCACCAAGGTAATAGAGATATATTTATCGATTTCATCCAATTTTGTCTTCACAAGAGACTCATGAAATATACCCCCTTAGTTTTTTCCTAATTTTTCACACAAACTTCACCTGTTAGTGTCAGCCCAATGTAAAGATAAGCAAATTGGAAGCAACCCTTCACTTTTTGATCACCCAAATCCCGGATTGGGCAAGATGAGAGCATTCGGTGTAAGGGGATCTGAATACAATATAAAAGCTGGAAGTACAATGAGCTATTGGCGGCAAGCTAGCCAATAGAGAAATGTAAAATACTTGGCGGCAAAGCCAACCACTTCCACTTTTCAGTGGGCTACAGGAAAGTAAAGTAAAATAAAGAACTTGGCGGCATAGCCAACCACTTCCACTTTTAAGTAGGCAACAAGAAAGTAAAGCAAACTCAACCACTTATCCAACGGGAGTGTATTACAAAATAACTGGAGGATGAAAGCTGATTAGTACTATATCAGCGTTACAATATGATGTCTAATACGATATATCATGAGGTAATCAAATTATATGAAAACCCAAGTGTCAGATATTCATTCCTAAGACATTACAATGATATGGCATCTTGAAAATATGAGAATATAATGAAAATACCAGGTCTGGTACATTGCAATAGAAGTCTGATATGACAGGGCAATGGACTAGAAAACTCAACCAGCCATCAAGAAAACATCATAACTTTCTCCAAACACCTCAGAATGATCCCAAATCTGTTGCAATGGATCAAGCAAGGCTAGGCGTTCAACCTCCAACTGAGAAACTCCCTAAAATTGGTAACCAAAATTCGGCATGAAACACAAGGCAACACTGGAAAACTGTACAATCTCCTAGCAAGGGCGACCAGCTTGGAAAATCAAACACTTCGCCAAAAATCATGAAAATCCAAGCAAAGGGGCGCCCAAGAGTGAGGAAAATAATGAGTCAATGCCCACAAAATGTTATCAAATCTTTAGGTCAGCATGAACATAAGCATGCTTCAGCCCTTCACAAACCAACAACTAGAAAATTGATAAAAACACTCCAAAATGATCATCAAACTGAAAACTAACTCACACCCACACTAAAAATGTCAAAAAAATCAAAACCCACAAGATCAGAAAACATGAAAGAAGCCATCGCCAATGAAGCTCAATTTGCAACCTTTGAATGAAGAAGCACCCACTGTTCAGCTAGGGGTTATCTTGCAATCTTGAAATTGAAGAAGAACGAGGTGTATCAACCTTGAAGCAAGAGTCTGAAATGATTTCAGCAACACTTTGTTATGATAAAAATTGGATAACCAAATGAGTGGGAGAGAGGCTTTATTTTTAAGCCCAAGAACCCAAAAATTCGAAATCTCCTTTCCCTCCAAAAGGGACGCCCACATGAGAATACTCAACTTTTCAAACTTGGGCGTCCTTCTTCACTTGCACAAATAAACCTTCAAAAATTGCAATAATCCCAATATTTGCGTCCAAATATGAGGCCCACTTTTTAAAAACAACTTAAGTTATAAAGCCTAGGCATGGGGGTCAAAAAGCAACATTAGAAAATAACACAAGTCATTAAACTTTCCTTTTCTGAACTCCAAGAAAGCTGGAGAAGCCTCTGCCAATGTTGCATTGCGACACTGCCAGAAATAGTAGTAACTGAGTGCTGAACTGCTGCCAAACCACACTGCCAGAAATATCACTTACTATAAATAACATAGCGCTAAAAATAGTAAGTGACTCCAAACACCATTTGAACACATTCTAGGTGGCCATCGTAACTTAATAAAAATAGTAAGTCTAGGAATAGTCATTGATGGAAATGCATGTGACAACCCACTAAAGCTCTCTGAAAACCCAAAAAAACCCAGAAAACATTCTGGCAGACTCTTGCAACCATACCCCTGAAAACTCAAAACGATATCTCCTAGAAAATAGGAAACCCCAAAAATGCCTTCGAGTAGCCCACGAGACTCTGGAAAAGGGCTATTAGCCACCGAAAAGCATAGGGCTCAAAAAAGGGTACATTACAACTTACAAAATTGCTCTAATCGCCCAAGTAGAAGACTTGAATGATCTCCTCCATGAACCAGCTAGGGTGGAATCGTTTCACTATCGAAACGGGATACCCTAGGATTTCCTCTTCCCCAAGACGAAGAACTTCAAAAGCTCTTCGAAAGTGAAAGTGAGAAATAAATCAAGCATAATGCAAATGAACTTCAAAAACCACTTTTATATCCCTCACTTTATTTCCCGCTCAAAATAATAATAAAGTGACTTTATTAAGTTACTTTTTAATTTATCTCCAAAAGTCACTTTATAACATATTTAATTAATTATTTAACATTACCTTTTCAAATGTACTTTTCCCGCTAGGTAATATTAAACAATTAAATAAATAAATTTTCTTTTCCCCGACTATAGCCTACGGGAATTAAAAACACTATAATGTCCACCCGGGTGATCAATGAGAAGGGGACATTACAGATTGTGTGTTCAAACAATGTGCACATTCAATTTACCTAAGGCTATCTCCAACCAACCTGACTATAATCTACAACCATGTGAGATAGGACTGATAACTAAACTGAAAACTAGGCAAACTATGCAACTTGGAACCTGCAGGACTTGGAAATCAACAAGTAGTGAAGTTGACTAAGTTTTGGAAATGAACAATAGTAAATAAGTGGCTTCATAGGCACCTATGTAGAGAAGTTAATAATGAAAGTTGATTAAAATCATGTCCTTGAGTTGCCTATTAAATTTAGAAGTGACTGGATAAAAAAGACAAGGCTGCTATATGTAAAATGATTTAGCAAACAACTTTGACTAGTCTTGATAGCCACCATAAAAGCATTCTTTAGGGGGCAACCTTAATTAGAAAGCAAGTGCAAACTTGAAACTTGTTAGGAGCTTGTTGACAGCGTGTCTTAGCTTCTCAAAGGTGCTCACCTATTAGTGGCCTAGAAAAAGTATGCAATTGATAGTAAATTTATGAGCTGCTTATAAACGTGGATGACAAAATTGATGCAAGTCAAAGAGTTGGAATGGTTTCTCTTGGAAGATGGAATGGTGACAATTTGAAATTGATAAGGATCAATGATAACATCACAAGGAAGCATCCCGAGAGTTTTTAGGCCTTTATTTTGTAATGTCCTTTTTTCTTATGGCCTTTCCAGTATCTTCGGTGATTCCAACTTTCTTGGAGATCACCAATCTTTTTAGGAGGGAATTCCAACAGCGGCATGAGTTCTGAAAATCAAGGTGAGTTTCATGGTACTTTCCAAGTGCAGTTTGAACATTTTGTGAGCTTTCCACATTTCTTGGTGAAGTTTGCTATTTTTAGAAAACACCAATTTTTATAATTTTCGATTTTCTGAGAGCTTAAGAATATTTTGGCATGCTCAGAATTCATATTTGGTCCATTTTATTTTTTTTGTAACTTAGGTTGGATGTGCGGAAAATAATTTAACAAAATACTTATAAAAGGGGTTTTGGAGGAAAGAAAGCTCATTCTTGGCATTTGATAGTTTATTGAAACTCAAGTTGTGTAGAGTTGAGCAGATTTCTATTGCCCTAAGATGAAAACCTTAAGGTGAAGATTGGTTTCAGGAGTGAAAGATGTTATATAATACATCAGTTGTATGATTTAACTTTAGGAGTAGATTCAATGTTATTTCAGTCAAAAGTACTCATAGTAGATGTGGAAAATGACACTAGCAATAGTCTGAGTAGGTCTGGAATTAAATCCTAAATTCTATAGAACATGTTGTACCCAAAATAAATTTTTGGCATTCTGCTTAAATTGAGCTAAATCATGTAAAAATGCCGTCAAAAGTCTTTTAAGTCAAACGAAACATAAGGTCTTTGTGGGTTTCTGTCAAGGAACATATGTGTAAAATTCTGAAAAATCGAAAATTAGGGTTTCGAACCCCTATTTTTAGGGAAACCCCTGAAAATAGGACCTTCCCGGAAATGATTGAAAATGATTTTGATAGGATCAATCGACTTCACGATCACACTAGTCAAGTCAAAATCAGCGAAAGACATGTTTTACTCTGGTGGGTCTATTTCTATTTTTCAGGAACAAAGTTAGGAGCTTCGCAACCATTAATGGCAGATTGGCCAGTACCACGTGCTGAAAGCTAAGCTTCAAAAGCTTCAACAATGCAACCATGGTAGAAAAGGATAAAAAAGATGTTTGATGGAGGAGATTCTGGAAACTAAAAAAGGCCAAAATTTGGCTAACTCTAGAAATGCTACCAAGGAGAACACAGTTCAAAATTCCATAAGCGCCTCTACTGGAGAGAGGCGCCCTTGGATCTCAAGGGCCAAATGTAGTCACTAGATTCATCCAAGGAAGTCACCCACTTCGTGTTTTTGTTGGCTCGACAACGAAACATTCAACGAAATCATCTAATGAAGTGATCACCGACAAACGTCATCGGAGTATGAAGATGCTGTTGACAAAGAACATCCAAAATGGCTATCTAGCATAAAAAGGCATCCCTGCTGAAGAAAGGCGTCCTTTCTTTTGGGCACTCAGATGCAGTCAATTTGCTGAGTGACCTCCAGAATGACCTCCATTTGGATCGATGTCGACAACGGAACCGTTAGCAAGGACAACAGACAAATCAGTCAACTGATGATGAAGATCAAAGTAAGGCAGTTCACAGCACAAATATAATCAGTCAACAAGCCAAAAGCGCCCCTGTTGGCCAGGGGCACCATTGGATTTGAAGGACATGAACAAACCTTGAAGAGTTGAGACACCAGTCACCCTCTCCAAGATTGAACTGGTTATCCAGTGAAATCATCAAGCAAAGTGATCAAACTCATCAATTGACGGTGATGTCAGATCGAAGCACGGAGAGTTTGAAATGATGAAAATGAAGAACAGTCATGAAATTGACGAAGTCAGGGCTAAAAGCGCCCGTACTGGAGAAAGGCGCCCTTTAATCTGGAGCCTCAAACTCAGGTTTTTGGCGTGATCACTCCTAGGCATACCTCTTCAGGTTGGTTCTATCTCAACAACAGAACAGTCAACAGATGCTAGGGATCAACTGAACGATCGTGAGCAAGGATCAAACAGAGGCACCTCAACTTGCAAAATAGTGAAAAAAGTGCTCAAACTCAAAAAGGACGCCTAAAATGGTCAAGGCAAGGTTTGTTGACTTCAATTAAGATATTTTGGATGCAAACTTGGCCAAATCATCCCACGATCAGTGGAAATCAACTTTTTGAAGTCTAGATCAGGCCTAATCAAGCTTAAAACATGAGTTGGCGCCCAAACTTCAAGGATTTAGGCTTGAATCACTATTTATCGACTCTAGGTGTCCCTTTCTCATTATTTCTTTTGCAGGTTGAAGATCAAAACAACAAATTGCCATCAAGGACGTCCTTTCAAGATCTAGCAAGGGTTTTTGACTGTTCTTCAATATTTTTTGAAGATTAGAGGCATAAGAAGATTTCTTCTCAAAGGTTGAATTCAAAGGCAGATTTTCTCAGGAAGACAGCTAATAGTTTCCAATCCACCTCTTGTCTACTTCCTCTTTTCTTGTCTTAGGTATTCTTGCATGTCACAAAAATCAACAGGCTACCACAAATTTGACCAACTGGGTATGATCAGGATAATTTTCTAGTAAAACCCATCTCGGCAAATTTTCCAGAAACAACCAACTTGCTGCCCCTATTTTTGGGGGTTTTTCCAAAAAAGTCTTAGGATCAAAAATCCGAGGAACTAGGTTTGTTCAACATTGAAGCACGAACAAAACCCATGTGCCAGATTTTTTCCGGAAAAATACTTCTCGGCAAGCGCTATTTTTAGGGGTTTTCAAAAATTGTCAGAACAGGGTCGTCTGCACAGTCAATCTTTAAGTTTTTCAGGATGCAGTACTCTCAGGTGCAATACAAGACCAAGACGGCCTTGTACCATGATTTCCTAAAAACGTCTGACACAGACTTGCATCAGGTGAACCTAGTGGTTGATTCAGAAGATTTGGAGTGCATGAATCAAATCACATTACAGAACATAGAAGAAGCCGGGTTGCTTCAGGTTGCGTCTATCCCCATCACATTACTGAGTGTCGAGCTTGTAATCGCTTGCATTAAGCATTACAATCCTACCACGAGAGAAATCAGATTAGTGGATGGGAGGGTAATCTGCAGTTTGAAACCAAAGGACATTGAAAAATGTTTTGATATTCCACCATGCCCTACCAACGTGGTCATATCAGTGACAAAATGCGATAGAGCATTCGAGGCAGCCAAGGACAAATGCTAAGGAATAATGGCAGAAAGATGGCTGAAGGTGAAAAAGACCAACTTGCCTAAATTGGTTGGACGAGGAGAATTCAGAGACGAGTATGCAGTGTTGATCACTCTACTCAGTAGAATCACTAGACAGGAAGAGGGCAATCAGTTTCAGTCGTGGATGTACTACGTCATTGCCAAGATTATCAGCAAAAGAGAACATTACGACTGGGCCACCCTGATCAGTGACACACTCCACCAACATATTACCGGGTTTCTAGAGGCTCATAGGTTCCACGTGTTCTTACCTGGTATACCTGATTGCCTTCCAAGGTGAGTTTAGGGCACTAAACAATGTGGGGACTCGCTTGGTGCACGCTTTTATCATTCAATCAACCCACAAAATAAAAATGTCCAAAGACACTCTATCCTTCCTCTTGAAAACCACCTTCACAGCATGCTAAGATTATGAGAAGATCATACTATGATTCCAAGGTTTCTTTTGTCAAGTCTTGACGCTGATAAGCTCAATGGGCGCTAGGATTTATCGGGTAATACACAAGGGGACTTACGCTAGGCTTGTTCAATTCACAAGTTTGGGACTTAGGCAGATTTATCATTAAAGGCTTTTCAATTAGGACTTCAATGTGGATCTCAAAAAAAAAAGCAAAAGGATAAGGGTTTAGGGGATCTATCCTACGCCTAGGAATTTAAGAGATAGTAAAGATTCGGTGAAAGGGATGACCGCACTTTGTTTCGCCTCCCTGGGACAACTTACGCAAAGTGGGTGCAATCTTCAAGGGGTGTGATAATGATTTTCAAGCCACGAACGAGACCGAAGTTAAGCTTCCACAATTATAAGCTCAGGCTAACTTTATGCATCGAATGCAAATCATCCATTCGAAGAAAGTATGAGCAATATTTCACCATTGAATCTATACGAGCAATCTCTCATTCACTTAACCAATATTTAAAGCAAATTCTACTTAACTTAATTCTAACTCTAATCTATGGTAGAAGAAGATATGCAACCTTGCTTACTACTTGACAATAAAAGTTATTCAAAGCAAATCATGCATAAGAGCTTTTATTATCGGAAATAGTCTCAATGCAACAATTTCATATACTATCTCCACACAAATGAATAGTGAGAGATCACCAATTTAAATAGAGTTTTCAAAATGAAATAAAGGGCCGAGATTAAAACAATATCGACGGCCAAGATTATTACAACTCAACCCTAATTAGGGTTTCCCAAAATAACATCAGTTATCAATCAGCAAACAATCAGTAACAGGCAGTGAAGTGGCAGTTGGAGCTATCATCAAGGAGAGGCGTCCCTATCCGCTTGGGCAGCATTGCGCTCGATGAATCTGGACACGACCGCGACAACCTCATCCATTGTGACGGGCGGCAGCATGCTAATCCGGAATTCCAGTCCATCCAAGTCCTCAGCACATTTGGCGAAGGTGCTTTCCCAATCCGCCTTCTGCTTCACAAAATCATTCCGGATGGCCAAGAGACTCGCCACTCTCGCGAAATCCTGTCTCAGAAGTGGTCCAGTAGTAGAGAAGAAAACCTCTTGAACCTTATATCTCAACCTCTCCAGCTGCATGTCGTTTTCCCGGACAATCTCACGATCAAACACCTCTGCAGCTGTCATATAAATTTTCTCCCGGATTTCTTTGACTTGCTCTTCAACTCTGAGCCCATCCGCTTTCACCCTCTCTAGAACCTCTTTCCGTATAGTCACTGCCCAAAACCAATGGTGAAAATCATAAGCTGCTCTTGCAGCAATCACCTTTCTTTCAACCAACTCTTCTCTTCGAACGCCCTTCAGGACCCTGAGGCATGGAATGAGCCTCTCCTGAATATCTGGAAGGTTGTCCCATATTTCTGCCATATCAACAAGTCTGGAAAGAAAAGAAGAAGTTTGCCCATAGGCGAGTGCCAATTTCTCCATGAACGAGGCTGCCTCCGTGCCCTCGCTTATCATCCATTCCTGAGCCTCCTTGGCTGTGACCATCCCGTGCTCTACATCCTTGGCTATCTCCTGTGAGGGATTAACGAGAGGAGGAGCTACTGCATCACCCTGATTGAATGGCTGGGTCAGATGTCGTATGTACTCCTTCAGGCGTTCAACTTCCCTTTTATACTCCTTTTTCGCCACTTCTTTTTCCAATCTCGCCTTGACAGTTGAGACGGAATTATCTAGTTCCTCCACTTCCTGACCTTTTTGTGGTTGGGCCAAGATCTATAGTGGTTATGGCGTACTCTTGAGGAGTGATCTCATCTTGTGGCTTATCCACTGTTGGTACTGCGATGTGTGTGGAACGACTGCCTGCCTCGTCCCTCTGAATGGTGGAAAATTTCTTGGCAGGCTTCTTAATTGCAACCTGTTCCAACCTTGCCAAGAAATCTGCAGTATCATCTTCCTCTTGGGCTTCTTCTGGTGCCTGAATCTTCATCCTTTCTATCAGCCAATCCGGGATGGTAGGCTGCTCAATGCCATCTTCCTCCTGAACGTTCTCCTCATTGGGAACATCCAAGACTCCTCTGAGGGCGGAAATCATTCCCTCTTCGAAGTCCTCATTTTGGACTTCCATCTCATTATCTGAACCTAATATTTTTGTGCCCGTATGAGATGAGGGCTCCTCGTCATCTAGCTGAATAGGCTCATTGTTCTCTTCTTGGACTGCAGAAGCTCCAATCATTTCAACCAAGGATTCCTCTGCGGTGGCCACCAGTTCATCAATATTCCGAGATGCCGCGAAGCGAGATGATTCTTCCCTCTGTCTTTTCTGAACAGGCTCTACACTTGGAACTACTTCCTTTCTCTTCTCTCCAATCTCAACCAAATCCTGATGGGATGCGCTAGCATTGGAGGAATACGCTCCGTCTCGCTCAGTAAATCATACGTGAGCGTTATTCTTTTCTCTCTCATCTCCTGGACATGATGGTCAACCCACCATTGAGAGTACTTGGTCACTGGTCTCATCAAGGTTGCCAAATCCGAATGCTCAGGCTTTGACCACTTTACGGGAGGAAGAGGTCGACTCTCCTCGAAGCGTGGCTGGACATAATTTCCATCGTCCTGCAACTAATCAGGCACCCGGCAAAGTTCAATTGCCCTCATGAAGTCTATTGGCATTCTGGACCATAATCTTCTCCTAACCTCATATTCATCAGCGGCGTTCGCCCAAAAGTCCTCCAGCTCTACTCTGTGCTTGTACCTTCTCCCATCTACTGTCCGGATATGATGATGTGGGTCAAAATTGGCCCTAGACTTATAGGTCGTGAATGGGTACCACTGGATTTCCAGCCTGGCGCTCTCAGCTGCTTGCACTGATGGACAGGATTCTAACATACTCTCGATGAAGAATGGGAATGTGACAGCCGCCTTTTTAGTCGGCCTCTGGATGTTCTAGTATTCTTCCAGCTGCCTCAGGACTTCAAGTAGGATCATCCGATTTGTCGGATAGATGGGCAACTTATAGGGATTTCCAATAAATCGCTGGATCCTGACATACGTAAATTTTGGAAACTGGATGAACCAAGATCCGTATTTACTGATCAAACTCTTTGCCTCACGACTCAGCCTTTGATGCACTCCTTCTTGAAGTGTTCTGGTAATATACATTAAGAAGGCATCGTGCACCCTTCTGAAATGAGACTTCTCCCTCAGCTGGAGTTGTGAGTAGCAATCATAAGGTTTGAGTTCATTTTCCCCATTGCCAACTTTGCCTTTGCAAACTAGTCCTGGGTATTTATATGACCTGGCCAATAAGTAGACAATATACTAGCTCATGTGAAAAGACTTAGTCTCTTCCAAATTGACCAACCAACTGCTTGTGAAGATTGTTACTTATCATTCAAGACCAGTTGAACATTTTTACGCCGGAAGTGATTTCATCTATGAAGTAATACATCCAATTTTCAAAAAATGCTCCTTGAGGGTTGCCAGCTATTCTGTTCAGCATCAAAATGATGTCTCCATAATCTTCTTTAAAGTCCGTCCGGCGTGGCCTCTTAGGCATCTTCTTTATTGATGTTTTAGGCTTCTCCAGCCATGCCTCGTTAACATTTGTGGCGCATAAGTCTAGCTAGTTGTCATACAAACGCTTAGCTTCCTCCTTGGTCTTGTAGATAGTATGAGAATGTGTTGGGATGCCAAAGGTCTCTTGAATTGCTACCTCGCTCAAGTGTGCCAAAATTCTGCCGTCAGGTGCAATGATCTGTCTTGTCTGAGCATTGTAATGGATGGCACATTCTACCATCAATTCAGCACAATCCATTGCAGGTGGGAATCCAGCTGCCTGAAATATTCCATTTCTCACCATTCGTCTGGCAATTGGTGTCGGAAGTCCATCCTGTCCATATACTCTTTTCTTGAACTCTATGAAGTCAACGTGTCCCAGATTGGTGTCTGCAACATTTTTCCACTTTGAATTTATTTTTCGACTCTCGCTGTGCGCCTTTGCTGGCGAACTTCATTGGTGCCTTCTTTGATGATTCGCCCACCATGGTCATCAACCTACAGTCAAAATATTAACATTAATACAAAGACTTTTTAAAATAATTTATTTCATGCATATGTTGAATATTTTTTTATTTTTTGATCCTTGCAGAGATAGATTATAATGGAAATAAGGAAATTACGATTACATAGCCAGCAGAAAGGCAACCATCACCAAAATGAGGTGCCCAGCTAGCAAACCGGGATTTTCCATGGGCCAGTACAGCCACAGCAACCGCTACCCAGAAAGGAGCTTTTGGGATATAGGCGGGGGTCACGCCCGACCCTCAGCCCGACAATGAGAGATGCCAAAGGCCAGAGAGAAACATAAAGAAATAGCACAAAGACATTTGAGACCCAGGCCAACCTTCTGAGAGCCGTTATACCTCCATACATGGAGATAAAGCCCTCCACAGTATTTCCCTCCCGTGGCTGTGCAATTTCACGTTTCAAGGAATTCCCAGCCATCCATGGCACTGTGGCGGGACAAAGCTGGCCCTTTGAGGTCAAGGAGGAAGGGATACACCTTGATAGCTTCCTCCGAATTCCATAGGAGGGGCAAGTCAGCCGGGCGCGGAATGCCTTTGCCTAGGAGGGCCGCCTTCAACGTATCTTCCAGACCCCCGAGTAAATCCATGCGGAACAAACGCTCCATCAACTCCTGCGCCAACTTCTTCGGGGTTGCCAAATCCAAAAGCACCGCAAGGAAACGCGAGGAAATATGAGCATTGTCTCTAGCAAATTCCCTTCTCAGCAGGTGTTCCTTTCCCAGAACCATCTTTACATGACCAACAACCACCGGTCGTCCTCTGTAAAATGCGTTTCAGTCCTGCAATTGTGATCTCCCTGAGAGCATTTATCTCTCCAAAGTGAGAATGAGGAGAGACCCAGTAAAGCGCGGGGAAACAGTAGACCATCCAAAGAATATAGGTAGATTTAGTTTCTGACCCTTCATAATGCCGACTCCACCGCACTTAGGTAAAGAGCAGAACGGAATACAAAAGGCCATGCAGAATGGAATTTAAATGGAACCATAAAATGCGACCCGTAGAAGCCAGCAGCCGCCCGGCACAAGTCTTTAGGGAGGACGATCATCACATCCTTACAGTAAGAAGAGATGGCTTTCTGGATGCCGGATTTAGACCATAAAAGCCTTAATCCTTGAATAGAAGTGCATTACCCGTGAACAACAATCAATATCGCGGTTGCGGAATTGCACTCATTAATGCATGGAATGGGGACTTAAAGAGCCAAACCAGACCTCAGATTCGGACCGCACATTAAATCCCGCATAAACTGGCCGATCTCATTAAGAGACCAACATTCCCTACTATGGGATACGGATGTCCAAGAGATGACATGGAAGTGTCACCTCAGCCTCCACTCCCTCCGTCTCAAGCCAACTCACACACCCTCAGATTAGGTGTCGAGAGAGAGGTTGTGGAGGGACCCACCCATCCACTCACTGAGCGGAGCTACATGTAACATTCTTTTAAGCCTGGACCAGTAACCCCCAAATTAGATAAGAGATCAGCCTCCTTGTTACCTTCCCTTAAGGTGTGATTTAGCATAACTTGTTCAAAGCTGTCCAACAGCTCAATAGCAATTTCCAGAAATACATTTAGTTTCCAATTGTGAATCTGTCTTGATCGCAAAGCATTAATAACTAATGTAGAATCTCCTTCAATGACCAAATTTTTGATACCTAGTTCCTTACTAAGTTTGAGACCAAGCACTAGAGCCTGAAATTCAGCTGCATTATTTGTCCCAACCACAAGGGGTTGAGCAAGTTTTCCAAGAATCGCTCCAGTGTTTGATCTGATAATGCACCCCGCACCTGACGGGCCCGGATTTCCTTTTGAGGCACCATCGAAATTTAATTTAGCCCAACCTGGTTTAGGAGGGAGCCACTGCGTCTTTTTACGTTGTTCAGAAGAGGCTGCGCCTTCTGAACAAGCCATGGGGGGGGCTTTAATACCAAACCATTGTTTCAAAATCCATGCGTCCCATTTAGTGAAATTGGATTTCCTCTGTTTCAACTGCCACTGAGAGTTAAAAAGTTCTACGATACAAGCCTCTACCTTGCACTGTAGCCTTGGGATCGATAATTCTTTATCCTGAAATAGACGTCTGTTACGTTCCTTCCAGACTTCCCATATGAGGATCGAAGGACTCATTACCCATAGGTCACCAAAGATTGTGTTGTGCTTGTTGCCTGGCCACGAGATTAAGCTGTCAAGTAAAGAGTCTGGAAAAACAGTTGACCACTTCAGTTTAGTGCACAGCCAAGTCCACATTTGATATGTGAAGCTGCAATTTAAAAGTAAATGATTTACACTCTCCTCAGCTTTCTTACATAAGGGGCATCTGGTTGGACCAAGATAGCCCAACTTTGAAAACCTGTCACCTGTCAGTATTCGGCCTTGGGCAGCAGCCCAAGTGAAAAGCCCTGCTTTTGGGAGGCATACCTTATTCCAACACAAATTTAGAGGGAGAGCTGTTGAGGGTTCATGGGAAGTTAACATCTTGTAACCAACTTTGGTCGAATAAACACCATTTGGAGCAGCAACCCACCGAATGCTATCTTCCCCTTTTCTGACCCAAATCCTACGAGCTTCCATTACTCGTTCGAATAAATCTATTTCATGATTTTCCACATTCAAGTTTCGCACCGATTTCCACTTCACAAAACTGCCCCCTGAAGCTTCTTCAAGAACAAAGTAATCCCTGACTTTTAAGCCCCAGGATTGTTTAGTCTTCTCCATTAAGTTTGAGAGTTCAGGCATGTCTGCGAGGACTGGGTAGCCTTCCCATGAGTCGTCCCAGAAAGAGGCTTCCTGGCCCTCCTTGATTTCCCAAGTGATGAAATCTGTAATCAATTCTCTGCAACTTTTAATGAAATTCCAAATTCGAGACCCAGCTGGTAGAGTTTTTGCATAAAGAAAGTAATTCGGATCAGGTTCCAGGTATTTTGCCCTGACGATCTTGACCCATTTAAGATCTGGCCTGGAATGGATTGCCCAAACCAATTTAGCCCCCAATGCCTTATTTTGTTTAAGAATGTTTCTTAGACCAGAACCGTCATTTTCCTTCTTTTCACAGACCTTTTGCCAGTTAATAAGGGGAATTTTTTTTTGTTCAGAACTGCCTTTCCAAAAGAAGTCCCTCATTACTTTATTTAGATCTTTGCTAGCACCACTATTTAACTGGAGACAGGACATCAAGTAAATTGGCAGGGCTGAAATGACTGATTTGAGCAAAGTTAGTCTCCCAGCCCAAGAGAGCCACCTATTCTTCCAAGATGAAATTCGGTCTTTACATCTACTCACTATTGAGCTCCAAGCACTATTGCTTTTGGTGCCTCTATCCAATGGGAGGCCTAAATATTTGCAAGGCAATTGCCCCATTTTGAACCCTAGAATTCTCAATATTTGCACCTCATTTGGACAGGATGTATTAAAGAAAAAGACCTCTGATTTGACCTTATTAACCTCTTGACCTGAGGCCCTAGAAAAAACTTCGAGCAGTGATTTTAACTTTTGCGCCTCCTTTGCCGATGCCTCACCAAACAGCATTGTATCATCTGCAAATTGTTGATGTGTAATATTGGGAAGACTGCTGGTGACTTGCAAACCTTGAATCTCCCCTGACCGTCTAGCATTTTCTATCGATCTCCCTAATGCTTCTACCATTATAATGAATAAAAATAGAGATAGAGGATCACCTTGTCACAGCCCTCTTGAGGCAGCGAAGAAACCTTCCGGAGAGCCATTTACAAGTACTGAGAAATGCGGGCAGGCTACCCAGCCAAAGATCCAATTCAACCACTCCTTCTGAAAACCAAAAGCCTCCATTACCTTAAAGAGGAATCTCCAATTCACTCTATCATACGCTTTTTTAATATCCAACTTTAGTAGCATGCCTCTTTTTTTTAATTTCTGAATTGAGTAAATGACTTCTTGGGCAATGATCACCCCATCTAAGATAGAGCGTCCTGGAACGAAGCCTGTCTGTTCTTCAGAGATAATGGTGGGAAGAATTCTCTTTAAGCGGTTCGCTACTACTTTAGCCAAAATTTTGTAGATTGTGTTATAGAGCGAAATTGGGCGGAAGTCTTCCCATCTGTCAGGTTTATCTTTCTTTGGAATTAGAGCGATTAAGGTGTTATTGGC
>VDFB02373149.1:0-60454 GCA_007258455.2 Sequoia sempervirens | reverse complement strand
TTGTATGCATGCATCTTTATAATGTGTCATCAATGGTTATTTTTAACCAACTTCTGCTTCCTCTTGACTTCAACCTTCTCTGACTTTGTAAAAGCAATGGCACCAAATGTTTAGAACAAAATGCTAAACTATAAATTGACACTACATGCAAGAATAGAATGGCATACCATGAATGTAAAACTAAAGAATATAAGAGAACAATAGCTTTATTGCACAATGTGGTCTACATTACAATGCTAGGTATAAAAACCTGTCACATCATCAACCTTACCCTAACATTCAGCTTACTAGTTATGAAACCAAACAATTACCAATTAAGATCAAATGGTTGTCAATTAAGACACTGTCGTCAACCCAACTGTTCATAACTAAACAGTGACCAATATACTATCCAACAATATGACAATTAGAAACCTAACAAGGCCTACAAACGAATTTATTTTATTACTTTAAAATGATAAACTACAGTACCTGTATATCAATCCATTATGTTCTAGATTTCACTTATTGATCTCTTAAAAATAGAAAAGGTGATGTATATGTAGTTACTTTTTAAACTGTAATTCTCAAATCTTCCAATGAAACATGGGCAAGTCAGATTTCCTTGGAGATTGTCCAATCAGAAAATTTGATGGCCATCTACATGAATAATTAATGGCATTTCATACACTCGATGTAATTGTTTGGCCTTCCTTTGGGGTTTCCTGACCATTATAGTTCCTCATTTTGATCTGGCAAAGCTAGGTAGTTCTCTCATAAATAACTTTCTGAATGCTGCCTAAATAAGTGGCACAATAGTCTGTACAATTCTTGTTAGAAGCATGAAAAATTCACAGCCTTCAAAGCAATTTAAAATTGTAGCTCACTCTGACCAAAATTACTAAGAAAAACTCGGACAAAGCCACATGGATTCGGCAATAATCTGGAAACTATCTATCAATTTCTAAGAGAATTGGGAAGCACAGTTACGATGAAGATAAACATGTCTTTTCGAAAACAAAGACAACTTTTTAACTCTCTTTATTATAAAACTATACCCAAAACCTGATAAAAATCATATTTAATATTTTTTTGTTATTATTTAGAATAGAAACGATAGCCTAGATGAACTATAGTTAATGCAAAACACATAACTGATATTCCATAGTGATCTTACATTATATTTTATGTAATGTATGAATCAATGATTGTGTACCTTCAGGCTTTCTTGCATGGAAGTATGGGACATGTTCGACTTTCATGTTACTCATATTCAATAAGCCCCAATTCATCTGGTTCTATATCTTTACAAAAATTAGCCCACTTTCAAACTACCCTTACATGTATCCATTATATAAATGCACTAGAAAACAAAATAGCAACTACTCACAATAAGAGGGAAGAAAAACAAGCACCTCTGACAAAGCATTCACAACAGAAACACCAACGCCGTGCAAACCTCCAGAAACACTATAACCACTGCTCTCACCACCAAACTTCCCACCAGCATGTAACACCTATATATGATAGGACCCAAGATGTAAGTTGCATTATTTGAAGCAAAACATTGATATATATAGAGTTGGTTAGTTAGTTAATAGTTAGATACTATCGTGGAACAAAATCCTTAACAGAAAAACAAATATTCTCCAAGAAAATATGCATTCTGTTCTTACAGAAAAACATGAAAGACACAAAACATATAAATGCTTTAGACAGATATTAAGGAAACACTAAAAGAAACATATTGGCTGAAAATTTTGTGCCCTCCTTAACTCCACATAACAAATAGAAGAACATCTACATTTATCTGCTTAGCAGAAACAAAGAGCATGGTGAACTCCCAAACTTCCCCAGGGACACATCTCACGTAAAATCTGCATAACAGGGGACATGGACGTCACAGGGGCAGCAGGACAGTACTGAAACAGCCAACTGCCATCCCTTCTGGTGCCACCTACAAAGGGGTCACCACTGATACAGTCTTGCAGTGCAGGGGGGAACCTTTGAGGACATTACCCTCTGTGGGGTGCACCTGAGGATGGTTGGGGGACATGCAGACATCCCCCAATCAATCAGAGGATAGCAGGGCACCCCTCACCACCCATTTAAAAATAATATTTTTTAAACATAATTATGCTCTATAAATTTTCTTTTCATAATTGTTTGCAAGTTTCTGAGCCACTATTTCCTGGGAAGCAGGGAAAAAAAAGAGAAGATAATAAAAATTAAAAGAATGACAATGTTCCACTTTTTCAACTGTGCAGCACTCACCTTCAGCCCCCGTACCATGTATTACCCAGCCACTCCTCTCTAATCTTCAAAGATTACACTCCAAAATATATATTTAACTTAATATTGATTTTTTTATAATCAGTTTTGAAATCTCGAACTTCAAATAGATAAAAGTATTGTTAGGATTTGGTGTTGTACACCATTGCATAAATTGATATATTTTAAATGTCGTAACTAAATAATTATTTAGTTGTGGTGTGCCTAGGAGGTGTGTTTAGCCACAATAGGTAATTCTTTGGGGCCACTTGTAATATTGTATTATAATATTGGTTTATTATTTCATGTGTAGGAGACATACGATAATCATTTAATATTTGAGGAAAGTATTTTATAATATGAAAACTTAGTACCCAATATTAAATGAGGGGTCAATGGTTTTGTGGGACATGGTTTTATCTTACCACTTGGTTATATTTGTGTCAGCTTGTGTCTATAAAAGCAAACACATGTTTAGTGGTTAAAGTTGCCAAGGTGAGTATGCTGTCATTATTGAGTCTTTAAGAAGAGTCCATATGTGAAGCATGGAATGGGATATGTGGATTCATGTTTGGACACATGGAGGATGCATTGGAGAGGCTTGATGCTTCACAAGTATTCATGGTAACTCTATAAGTGCATGTATTGTTTTATTGTTAAATAATAGAGGGAGCATAGATGTTTTGGAGGTTGGATTATTCCCTCTTGAGGGTTTTCCCAAGGTATAACTTGTGTTATCTTGTGACTTATCTATTTGATCTATGCATTACAGTTATTATGTAAGTTTGTATGCATGTTTTGTTAGTTTTATGATCAGATTAGAGCACAGAAAATTAATTCAAAAATCAACACAAGAACACAGCAAATACCCTAGGGAAAACCCTCTTCTTGAGGGAGAAAAACCCAGCAACAATATATCACTTATATATTGCATCACAATGAGAAACTCCTTTACAATAGAGGCCGATAATGAGGCCAAGAGAATGCACCATAAACTGATGCTCACACAGCAATATGATAATGATGTACTCAGCCTTCTATATTGAATCGAACTAATCTGCTCCTTCCTCTTATTCGCACCTTAGACTAATGAATGAACAATGTAAAATGGATGATGAACAATGAGTGAATCATCGAATATATATATAACGTGGGAGAGAGGACACGCCTCTTCAAATGTCTTCAAGTTGGCCTAACCAAGGGTCGGCCACCAAAGAATAAATGATGTCTCTTCATAGAAGATCGCGCCTAGGAGAAGAATTGCGACCACTGAAGCATGAGGTCGGCCTCATCATAAATGCAACTCTTCATTAATTTGTGTCTCTTCAATAATTAAAATAGTTAATCATAAAATTGTCCCTCTTGATGTCTCTATAAATTAAATAGCCCCTTGGCTATAATTTAATTTATCAAATGAAGTAAAGGAGATCGCTAGAAGAATACAACGCTGCCATAAACATCAACACTCCCTCTCAGCTAGGGAGGATACTTCCAGCTGCACAATACAAATCACCTCATCGTGATGTCTACCACAATGGCTACACCCATATGTGGAAAGGAAAGATATCACCCCATCGTGATATCAGATATCACCTCATCGTGATATCAACCATCATGGCTACACCCATGTATGGTATGTACAAGTGTTCATCATTTAACGTGATGTCACCTCATCGTGACTTTCACCATGGCTCTCCCAGAAGGTGAATAACACAAGTACAAGAAAATCATCACGAACTCTCTCACGTGATGTTGTAATGGAGTCACACACATGACATCCACCATGGCTCTCCCAGAGGGTGGAAACAAGGGCTTTCACCTCAACTCTCAAAGAGAAATGCATTAACAAGGGCTTGCACCTAAAATCACTCTCAAAGAGAAAATCATTAAAGAGGATCACTGATACTGAGACTCCTTCTCAACTAGGGCTTAATTCTCCACCATACCAAGCTTGTCTCGAAAGTACACAAACTTTATCCTGAAGAGAGGCTTGGTGAGAATGTATGTCGTCTACTCATCAGTGTTGATATACCTCAACTCAATTGCTTTCCTCAATACCATATCTCTGATATAATGGTATTTGATCTCCACATGCTTAGTTTTGTCATGAAACACAGGGTTGATAAAAAGCTTCACACAGCTCTGGTTATCACAATGAATGATAGTTGGCTCCATTGCTTGTCCAAACAATCCAGCAAGGAGCTTCTGAAGCCACACTGCTTCTCGAGCTACCACACAAGCTGCAATATACTCGTCCTCTGTTGTACTCAATGCTACAGATGACTGCTTCCTGCTGCACCAGGATATCATTGCAGACCCCAAACTGAAGCAACATCCAGAGGTGCTCTTCCGATCAATGACACACCCTGCCCAATCAAAATCATTATAACCATGCAATTTCAAATCCGTGCCTGAAGAATATCTCAACCCATATCCAACTGTGCCACGGAAGTATCTCAGGATATGTTTTGCTACAACAAGATGTATCTGCCTTGGTTCACCCATGAACTGACCAAGTGCACTCACTGCATAGCAGATATCTGGTCTGGTATTGACTAGATACATCAATGATCCAATCAACTGCCTGTACAATGTGGGATCCACCAGATCTGAACTAGCTGCAGCCTCTTTCAACTTGTGCAAGTTGGTCTCCATAGGTGTAGACATGGATTTGCAATCCATCATATCAAATCTCTTCAGAATATCAATAGCATACTTCCCTTGACTTAGAATCATCTCATCTGGCTTCTACCAAACTTCTAAGCCAAGGAAGTAATGCATGAGACCAAGATCCTTCATTTCAAATTCAGAAGCTAACTCCTCGCATTTGATAATGAGGTGTTCTTCTCCAGTAAGAATCAGATCATCAACATACAAAACCAAAATCAATGCTTCACCATCAATTACCTTAAAATACAGGTTAGAATCAACATTGTTCTTGGAGAAGCCCAAGCTTCACACGTAATGATCAATCCTTTCGTACCAAGCACGAGGAGCCTGCTTAAGACCATACAAGGCCTTCTTCAGCCTGCAAACATGAGACTCCTTCCCATGTACCTCAGATCCATCAGGTTGCTCAATATAAACTTCTTCCTCGATTACTCCATTCAGAAAAGTTGTCTTCGCATCCATCTGATGAATCTTCCATCCTCTAGATGCAGCAATGGCAATGATGGTTCTGACAAAACTATAGCGAGCAACTAGAGCAAATGTTTCTTCATAGTCAACTCCCTCTTTTTGTGAAAACCCTCTAGCCACGAATCTTACCTTGTACTTCTCAATGCTCCCATCAGCCGCATGCTTGATCTTGAAGAGCCACTTAGAAGATACTACAGATTTTCCTTCGGGTCTAGTAACGATGTCCCAAACATCATTCTTGAGAATGGACTGATACTCCTCTGACATAGCATCTCTCCAAACCTATTGACTAGAAGCTTCCTCAACACTGGAAGGTTCGGACTCAATAATCTAACTCATCAAGGCAACATAACTGGAAAACTTGTGAGGTCACTTACTTTCTCTGAAGGTTCCTCTCGGAGCTGCAAACCTTTCTGCCTCTTGCATTGTTTGCCTAGCCCAAAGAGGTCTTTTTCTTCTGATCACAATATCGGTAGGCCCATCAATAGGTTCCAAGGGCTCAACTGGATCATCATCTTCTTTTTGTTTCGGAGCCTCCCTCTGTATCTCAAGAGCATGGTCAACTTCCATATTCTGAGGAGACTCTTCATTATCAATCTGCATATGAGTGCCCTTGGATCTTCTGAATGCAACATCCTCCTCAAATGTGACATCTCTATTGATCTCAATCAACTTCTGACCTAGAATGTAGATTCGGTAGGCTTTTGATGTCTCACTATAACCTACAAAAATCCCCTTCTTGCCAGATGTCATGTCCCCAATTTAAAGCAATAAGGGGAATATATTAAATTAATTACTTATAAGGTTATTAAAAATAAAAGATTAAAAAGTAACCTTATATTTAATTAATTTAATATTAAAGTGACTAAAAATAAAATAATATTAAAAAAGTCACTTAAAAGAATAAAATAATAATTTATTCCAGAAGCTTCTTGAAATCTCTTGTCAATTCTTTATAAGGGGCTTTTGGAGGGCATTTGAGATATCCTGGAGTCAATTATATTTTCTGCATATTGGAGACCTTGAATGCTTGTTACAGCTGGAGAAGTAAAATTCTCTTAGTTTGCCAATTTCGGTTGTGCAACACCAACCCTAGTTGGAATTGTGGAGGAGTTACTTCAGACTTCTCACTTTGGACTTCATTGGAAAAATTAGTGGCCTTTGGCTAATTTTGGTTAATTCAATTAGAGCACATCATTCTCAGATTTTGAGGATATTCTCAGCTTGGAGAAGAAAATCAATTTTGGCTCTTGGCTGCAATTCCATCATTGAGGGCAGATCGATTTAAGAAGAAGATTGCAGATTTTGTTGGAGGTATTTTCAGTCCCTTGAAAAGAAGATTTTGGCATATGAAGGTGACAATTTGTCGAGGGCGATTTTCAGTCTGAAAGGAGATAAAAATCAAATTTGTTGATAGCTGGGACGCACTTGTGCATGGTGCGATTTTGTGTTAGGAAGCCATTAAAAATTCATAGCAGCCTTTGGAGGATTCGTAGAGCATCAAGGAGGCAAGGCGCTGCCACTAGGAGGTCAAACAAGCAGTTCTTCAAAAGAATCGAACATATTTGTGAAGCTGCAAGCATCCTATCAGGTTCATCATAATATCGATTTTGCATCATAAAAGGTGTCTTTCATAGTTTGCATTGTTCAATCTGAATTGTATTGGCATTAGAATAATCACTGTTTAATACAGCAAGCATATATATTGTAAATCGAAATCACGTAGCTGGGAATCGTAGTCATTAATTTTGCATTGTAATCGCTGCCTTAAAGCAGCCAGCTATTATTGTAATCTCAGTAGGTCTTGAAGAAGTCTAATTGCATATTGTTTAGTGCTCCATCTCTTAATAGAAGTATTGGAGCTGACTGCCATATTTTCAAGTCTCTTACATTTATTGTATAAGATGCATGCCAACTGTTTGCAAAAATGTCTCCTGGCTGTAGGTTTACATTTTGCATTAGAATTTCATGTTTATGCATTTGAAAAGAACAAGAGCATAATGCACATCATCTTAGGACATTAGTAGATGTTTAGAAACATTTGGAAAGCATTTATATTGCATTTGTATTCATCAAAAGCTCTTCAAATACAATCTGAAACTTATTATAAGCAAGTTGGAGATTGCATACAAAGTGTTTGTCAAAATTCCAAAGGCAGAAAATCAGTGTTTTTGGATCAGATTTGGCAAGTCACTTTACACCAGAAGGCTCCAACTTTGTTCTCTTGTCCTTCGGTACATGGACATACACTGGACATCCAAAGATCCTCAAATGACTCACTTTTGGCTTCTTCCCAGTGACAGCTTCTTCGAGAGTCATGTTCTCCAAGATTCGGTGAGAACTTCTATTTTGAACATAGATTGTTGTCCTGGATGCTTCAGCCCAAAGGAAGATTTGCAGATCTTGGTCATGAATCATGGCTTTAGCTGCTTCCACAATAGATTTGTTCTTCCTTTCAGCAACACCCTTCTGTTGAGGATTATAAGGGACACTGAACTCCCTCTTAATCCTAGCTTCAATGCAAAAACTACGAAAGCTGTCGGAAGTGTACTCTCCTCCATTATCAGATCTCAAAACTTTGATCCTCTTCCCAGACAAATTCTCCACCTGAACTTTGAATTCCTATAACCTTTCTAATACCTCCTCAAATTCTTTAGATTTCAAGAAATAAATCCAAATCTTTCTAGAGTAGTCATCAACAAAAATAATGTAATACAAGAAACCACTCGAAGAAGCAACAAACATTGGACCACATAAATCAGAATGAATAAGATCTAGAATACATTTGGATCTACTTTCTCTACTATGAAATGGACCTTTTGTATTCTTACCCAAAGCGCAGCCTCTGCAAGTACCTTCGTGCTCCTGGTTGAACTTTGGAAGGCCGGTGACCATCTTCTCCATGATAGGTAAAGCTCAAAAGTGAAGGTGAGCCAATCTTCGATGCCAAAGTTCACACATACTTGAAGAATCATCCAATAGAGCCTGAAGTGGACGAGTGCATAGCCTGTAGAGGCTCTGATGTCTAACTCCAATCACCTAAGCAGTCTTGAAGTTGGAATTCTTCATCCACACAAGAACTTTTCCTTTAGAGAATGCAACTTGGTAACCCTTGTCTTCCAAGGCTGAAATGGAAACAAGATTTCGTTTGATGCCTGGAACATATAGAACATCACACAGCTGCAGGGAAATTCCGGAATCCAAGTCAAGAGTAGAGGTCCCAATTCCTTTCACAGAGTAACTAGCATCATCTCCAATAATGACTTGTTCACTAGAATCTCTCTCCACCAAATTAGTTAGATGCTCCCTAAATCCGGTGATGTGCCGCGAGGCACCACTATCAATCAACCAAGTGTTGGTGTCGGTAGGTACATTGCTTGACAATTCCGAATAGAATAAGTATTCACAAGAATCCTTCTGCGGAGATGCTTCATCAACATCTGCAAGGGTGGCCTGCTGCTTAGGCCTGGTTGGACAATCTTTAACAAAGTGACCATACTTGTCACATCTAAAGCATTGGACTTTGGAGAGGTCTCTCTTCTTCTTGAATGCAGGAGCGCCATCAGCTCCTTTATCTCTATTCCTCTTGAAATAGCCTTTCTTCCCATCTTTCCCTTTCTTCTTCGAGGATTGAGAGGCGAAAACATGAATCTCTTCATTAGTGGAGCTTTGACCAATTCCTCTTGCAGCCAACCTAGACTCCTCCTGAATGCAATCCGCCCTCAATCGATCAAACTTAGGAAGTTTTGATCTTGCACTGATTCCTTGAAGGTAGGACTCCCAAGATGAAGGAAGACCATTAAGAGCAAGCATGGTCAAGTCCTTGTCATCTAGCACATGACCAATTGTAGAGAGTTGATCTCTCAACTCTAAAATCTTCATGAAGTAAGAAATAATTGTTTCTCCTTTCGCCATCTTCACATGATGGAGTTGTTGCTTCAGTGCAAGTGCCCGGCTTGTGTTGTTGATTTCGTACATCTCCAAAGTTTTAAACATCTCTCTTGTCGTCTTCAATTTGGAGACAATCGAAACAATATGATCGTTCACGGAATCAACTAACATCTTCTCTGCCTTGATATCTTTCTTCTTCCACTAAACCTTCTCTTCCTCATCCGTAGGCTCGGGGACTTTGCTCTCCACAAACTCAACCAATTCGTTTTCCTCCAAGGTGAGCATAATTTTGAATCTCCAAGATGTGAAATTTGATGCTCCCTCAAGCCTATCCTCAATCTTAAGACCGTTCACCATCTTGACGAAGAGATAGAAGTAATCAACGATGAGAAAGAGAATAAAGAGTATCGTTGTAATACAAAATCTGATCAAGATCTTCTTCACACCCGCTCTGATACCATGTTAGTTCTATGATCAGATTAGAGCACAGAAAATTAATTCAAAAATCAACACAAGAACACAGCAAATACCCTGGGAAAACCCTCCTCTTGAGGGAGAAAAACCCAGCAACAATATATCACTTATATATTGAATCACAATGAGAAACTCCTTTACAATAGAGGCCGATAATGAGACCAAGAGAATGCACAATAAACTGATGCTCACACAGCAATATGATAATGATGTATTCAGCCTTCTATATTGAATCGAACTAATCTACTCCTTCCTCTTATTCACACCTTAGACTAATGAATGAACAATGTAAAATGGATGATGAACAATGAGTGAATCATCGAATATATATACCAGGTTGGAGAGAGGACGCGCCTCTTCAAATGTCTTCAAGTTGGCCTGACCAAGGGTCGGCCACCAAAGAATAAATGATGTCTCTTCATAGAAGATCGTGCGTAGGAGAAGAATCGCGACCAATGGAGCATGAGGTCGTCCTCATCATAAATGCAACTCTTCATTAATTTGTGTCTCTTCAATAATTAAAATAGTCATAATATTGTGGCTCTTGATGTCTCTATAAATTAAATAGCCCCTTGCCTATAATTTAATTTATCAAATGAAGTAAAGGAGATCGCTAGAAGAATACAACCGACGCTGCCATAAACATCAACATGTTTTTCTCTCATGAGGTTATGTAGAAAACCGATTAAATGAACTGGGCATTGATGCATTATTTTATAACAAGTGGTATCAGAGCTTTCATGGTTATGGGAGGTGTGAGCTCCCATGTTTTGTTACAACCCTTCTTTGAGTAGATTTGGTACAAAGTAGAATCCATGGCTATGCGGGAAAGATCTGAAGCATTACAAGATATGGAACACATGTGCAGGTGTTGTTTTGCAGATTCGGGCTTTTGGGTTTACAGATTTGTGGGGTTAATTGCAAATATGAGGCTTGAGAAATTTGGGTCAAAAGGGTTTCTTGGATTGTGCTTTCATATGAGAGTTTCGTAAAGGAACTTTCACAGATGACCTCTTCAGACAAAACAAACCTCACCATTGGATCCAGATGGCCGAAAAACAAAGATTCATATAAAATTTGCCATATTTTGGCCACTTGAAAAAAAATGCAAATCTTTTTTGCCCCCACAGTTTATCGTACAACATTTGCAAAAGGCGAAAATAAAATCAAAATAATTATCAGCCTTCTAAAATTAAAAAAACCCTACAAATAAAAATATTATTTGAAAAATTTATTAAAATTGAAAAATATTTAAATCAAAAAATAAATAAATAAATATGATTTTGGGGGGTCGAGGTCCGCAAACCCCTTACCCCCTGGTCATGCCAATCAGTAGGCCTGTTGACCACCGCCCAACGATGTCAACCGAGTGGGGCCTCAAGCCCGACTCCCAACCCCTTGTCCGATGGGAGCCTCTACCGAGCCCACAGGGCTAAACAATTTTGTTTAAAAATTGTCGCCCCTTTAAACCCTTTTTAATCATTTTTTGAAATCCGCCACCCTACCCTCTGCCAAAGTGTTGCCCAAGCACTGTTGACGGACCACTGATGGCTCAACCCAAGGGCCAACAAAAAGCCACCAACAAGAAAAATTGAAGGACTTTTTTCAAACAAGCATACCTTTCACCCATGGTGTCAGATTTTCAATTTCCAATAGTCAATGAAAAGCTCATTTTGAGCACTATGCAGTGGTATAGGTTTCTTTCCCTGATTTTGCAATTTTCATCAATTTTTGGGGCCCAGTAGACAATTGTTCTCTTGTACACGGTTTTGAGCATAACATTTGCATATGGAATTGGATTTTCGATTTCAAATAGGCATTGGAGAGCATGTTTAGTGTACTACACAGTGGATCAGGTAGACTTTTAGTTTGTAGTGCAGAGAGGATTGTACTTGTTTTATCACTTGTACGTGTCTGAGGTTCAAGACGTGATTGCATGAGCAACTGGACGAATCAAGAGGCAAAACCTTGAGGGAGTACATGTTTTTATATGATATTTATGATGGTATGACTGATTATCGATTTGGTGGTTCCTAGTATAGGTTTACAAGTGTTTTTCAGAGTTGGACTTTGATGGCAACAAGTACATAGGTTGTCTTCGGTTTTGAGGACCTGGGTTGACACATGTAGAGATTTGGAGTCTCATGTGGGTGATAGTTGAGTGCAAGTACAACATTGGTAATGATTATGGTGTCATGGATATACACTTGAGCATTGGCACAACATGATCATGTATGTCGTTGTTTGGTGGTGCTATGGTTAGGTGTTAGGAAGTTGTTCTTATCTCCTCGATGCTTGATTGGTTCCTTCACTATGGTTACTCATTTGTGGACATGTTTAGTGAATCAAATTTGTGGCCGATATGGTGTTTGAGTCTTATTGTCTACAGGATTATCTTCTTTGATATCTCGGTTTGCAAGTTACTAATGTGATGATGAGTTTGCATGTTTCAAAGTTTTGGGATCTAGAAGTTATGCAGTTGTATGGGCTGATCACCCATTTAGTTGTAGTGGGATGACTCGATGTGGATTGTCTATATCCACGAGATTGATTCGGTGTTGATGCAAACTTTGTTAGTTGATTGATTCGGTGTTGATGCAAACTTTGTTAGTTGGCCTTGTTTGTAGTCATTTGTGCATTGGTATGTTGCTTTGGAATGAGTGGATGGATGATTAGAGTACCTAATTAGTCGGTAATTGGGACTTGTTGCATGTGGTTTTATCATAATGTCATGATAGCTTGATTACATTTCATTGGTTACACATTTTAGTAGGAGATTTTGGCAATGATGATTTAGCAGTGTAGGATTGTTTCCTGATGTTTTGATGGTGGTTGTATCTTTTTGGCTTGGAGATCTTGGTTCTACTTGGTATTATTGGCATTTCAGTTGCGTGTGTGGACCACGGATGATGTTCATTTAGGAGATGGTTGTCATGATGCCATGTGTGGCTCGATATCACAATTCAATGGGAGTTGTTGGCAATGATGTCGATTCATTGTTGATGATGGATGATCTTCTTAGTGTTTGTGGATGTCTTAGAGGAGCTCTTAGATCCTGTTGCTGCAGAAGAGCTCTTTCACATTTACAGGTCCACTGTTAGGAGATGGTTATCTTCATGTGATTGGAGATGTTGATTCTTGGTTTAGAGTATGTTTGGTATTGTGTCTTGGATTACTCTGGATACCGGTTTGAGTATTGACATGATACAAGTTCTCTTGAGACCAAGATGTATGCATTGTTGCATGTGATCTCCTAGAAGGAGATTGTTAGATCATGATGTCATGATAGGTTCATGATTTTGCAGTTGGTGCTTTGACATTGATCTGGTTAATTGTCTTGGTATTGAGTACATTGGTCATTTGCTTGGGAGCTTCATGTTAGTGCAGTGTTGCATTTGGAGCTTAGAATGGATTGATCGGTTTCAAGTGCTCATAGATACTTAGAGACTTAAGTGAGGTTGGAGTTCTCTTGTGATTAGAGACATTTGCTTGAGATGGTTACTCTTTGGAGGTTTCTGGAGGAAAACTGAGCAGCCTTTCACCTGGATATGGACGTGAGTCCATGATGGACCTATAGAGGAGATTGTTCTTGGAGTGAGTCATGATGACTTGGTTATCCCAGAGGAGCATTCTCATTCCCCACTCTTGGTCTACTCGACGGTTTATCTTCTAAAAGGTATTTGCTCATTCTTGTTTCAGATGTGTTATGTTTCATGCTTTGTTTTCTCATGGGAATGATTCTTCGGCCTTGGTGATTGATTTTGGGGAGACTCATTTGAGGATTGTTTAGGATGAGTTCATATTGCTTTATCTTTCATAGATATGGATCTTGAGCTATGGATAGTTGGTTCTGGAGGATTCATTTTGAGGGATGTTTAGCAAGGTTATCTCCTTGTGCATATGAGTTATTTTATGTTATCATTCATTGATGAGGAGTTTAGGAGATGTTTATTGGGCTAATTTCCTGATTTGGGAATGGATACTTTGAGTTTGATTTCCTTGGTTAGATAGGCTTACATCCATGTTCGCATTATACATGATTCATATGTTTTGTTTGATTTAAGAGATTGAACGTTTTGGGTGTTGTTGAGGCTTTTCATTTGGGGTTGTAAGGAGATCATACTTAACACAACACAGCACTTTGAGGTGTTGGTAGAAGGACATGTTATGATTTATAGGTGTTCTCTCTTCATTCTATAGTTGCTTCCTGTTGATGTGTTCTTCATGACCGCACCAACGCAAAATAAAGTCGCCAATGGCTACCCTATTCTCTCTTGATCAAAGTATCCAGCATGCTAAGATTGCAAGAAAGTTCATGCGTTCAACTCCAAGGTTCTTTTAGTGCGAATAGGCTCAGTTTGGCTCGATGTGATTTACTGGTATTTCAAGGGGACTTACGGAATTGTTCGGCAGCGGAGAAAGGAATTCAAATGCTCGAAAGATTTGTCTATGAAGCGTGGGTTTCCTATTCTAACCGGAAAGTACTGAATTTAAATGGGTTGCAGGGTTTAGAGATTCTAAATCTATTCTAAGTGTGACATATGGAGCTCAACTTCAGAAGACTTCAACCAAACTTCGCTTTGCCTCACATCGGACAGCTTCCACAGAGTCGGTGCAATCTTCAAGGGAGATGACTAAAGATGTTCAAACCACCACTTGACATAAAGATACCATCACAACGACGCATACCATTATTCAAACTGTGATTGAAGTTAAGTACATGATATTCCAGTTGACCACACAAGGCGCATTCACCATCAGCAAATACACTAGTGGTATGGATAGACGAAGTTGCTTAGATCAAACACCACATTCCACAGTTAACATCTACTTGCATGGAATAAAAATTATACTACTTTGAGCTACCATTTGAATCCGAAGGACGAAGAAACCTTGCTAGCTACTCACAACAAAGACGAAATTCACCATCAATGAAAAACTCTTTTATTGAGAGAGTGTTCACAACAATTTCTTACAAAGTTTTCAAAGGGAAAACTTTCCCTCTTCTTCAAACTACACTATCAATCTATACTAAGCTACTTCTAAGTTGTCCCTCTACTCTCTACTGTCTAACTTCTACCTCTATGTCTAATGTCTACTGTCTAATGAGATACAAATGAGGGGGACTCCCCCTTTTATAGTTGGCCAAGTCCAACGGACGGCTCAGATTACAATTGACTGGATGGCCCAGATTGTGCCACCTCAGCCCTAAACAAGATTTGCCCTAAAAACCGCCACCAAGAGGAGTGGGGTAATAAATGAGCCATAATGTCCATTATCCTTCTAGAAGATTCCATTTGTAGATGCGTTCACACTGTCCTTGATCTCCTTTCTTGACGTTGCTCTTTGACTTCTTCCACTTGAGGGTCTTCATCTTTGTCACTTAAGTTATACTAAGTCTCAACACTTAGCCATTTTCTTGCAACTTTCTCCCTTCGAGATTGAAACTCGTAACTTTATCTTCCTCCGAAGGTTGTAATATCATCGTGCTTCACCACTTCAAGTCATCGTGCTCTAGCCTCGACATTCCTCCTACAAAATAAGCGAGGAGAAGAGTATTAGAACACTTTACAACATGAATTCATCCTACTTACCTGATTTTCACGCTCTAACTTCCAAGCGTTCATCGTCTTCGATAGCCAACTTTGCTTTCAAATTCTTCATGCCTTAGCCAATTTTCCAACCCATCTTACATTTTGCCTGGCGCACTTCACTCTGATATTTCATCCAACTCAGACTCGAGAAGAAATTCTTTCATCAGGAATTTGATCAAAAATCATCTAGGCGATCATTTTCAGATTCATTGTCTGGAGGATTTTACCTTGAAAACACATTTTCTTCACACTTGCCTTAGAAAATTTTAAAAATTTCCCTTAGGAAATTCATCAACCTGGTGCCCATTTAAAATTTTCACCCTGGAGGCCGAAGCGAAGCATGGAAGACTTTAAAATCAACTCCTCATCGATAATCTTCAATACCCAGAAGAAATTTTTCTCTAAAACGCGACGAATCCATGGGTGCACAACGAACGGGTTCATTTAATTTTCTTGAATTTTGAACCTTAGAAAATTATTTCCCTGTGAAATTTAAATTCGTTCTTCACATCTGTGGAGATTTCTTGTTGCTCTGACTTGGAAAATTTTTATTGTTCCTGCACTGCCAACATCTTCTGACTTCATCACTGGCAATCCTGCTCGTGCTTCAAGAAAAACTTCATCACCTTCATGTCCAGGCGTATTTTCTAAAGAAGAAAATATTTTGCCTTAGAGAAACTTTAGATCACCTTGCATTTTGAAAATTTGCCTTAGAAAATTTTATTTGACTTCTTCCATTTTACTCTGGCGAGAAAATTATTTTATTTCACTTAGAAAAATCTTCCTGCAAGCACATCATACTTAACATATTTTACTTCCATCATCTTCAACGCCTTAGGAAAATTTTATCACTTTGCAACTTCAACGCCTTAGGAATATTTGTCAACAACTTGTATTTTATTTCACCACGCCTAGCATATTTAAATCTCTCCTCTTTGTGCCTTGGGCGCATACTTGCTAGAAGACTTCACTTCCAACGCCTAGGCCACATTAATTTTTAAATTTCATCCCCACACTCTTTATTCACCCTTTTACTTACCTCAACTTGGGCGCATATCACACTTAACATATTTTATTTTTTCACTTGGCAATTTCCAACGCCTAGGCATGTATTATTTTTCATCACTTAGCAATATCCTTTCTCAAGTCTAGGCGCACACCACACTTGAAAGGGAATATCAAATTAAAACTCCAACGCCTAACACATCATTTTCACTCACCACCTTGGCATTTTCAACGCCTAGCATATCATCTTATACTTGGCACATATCCCACTTGAAGCAATCTCCACCACGCCTAACATCTTGTTTTCACACTTCACACGCCTTAGAGAAATTCTCCAACATCCACCACCTTGGGCACATTTAGCACTTGAAGAGGGATGACGCCTAGCATTTACCAAGCTTTCACCACGCCTTTAATCACCTTTCACCTTATTTATCACCTCCATTTACTTTTACTATCCTAACTTGGGCGCATTTAAGCTAGGGAATTGGATGACTCTTCAACTTCACCTTTTTCGTCTTCACATGCTCTGTTTTGGGCGCATTTTCATGTAGGTGAGGGATGAACTTGTTGACTTGTTGACCCACTTCTCCCTTGGGCGCATTTTGGCCTTGCTGGTGGATGAAACTCATTGACCACTTTCACTTCTTTGTTCTTTGGGCGCATTTCACCCCTTGAGGAGGATAAAAAGCTTTGACCACTTTGACTTGTTTGCTTTTTGGGCGCATTTTATCCCTGCTACAGGATGGGCGCATTTAGAGGGGTGAGGAGGACGAATTTCATACTTAGAAAAAAATTTCAACCTTCCTTCTTCAAGTTGGGCGCATTTTGTCCTAGCTACTGGACGAGTTTTGACTCTTAGAAATTTTTCATGCCTCCATCTACCTGGGCGCATTTTGCCATGGCAGCAGGATAGAGATCGTTGACTTTTCATTGACCTCTTCTCAGCTGGGCGCATTTGAAGAGTGGTGAAGGACGAGTTCAACACTTAGAAATTTTCCATGCCTCCATCTACCTGGGCGCATTTTGCCATGGTAGTAGGATAGAGTTCTAGACTTAGAAATTTTTCCTCGTTCTTGCCAGCCTTCATGCCCTGCTATTTATAGTAAGTCCTTTGAATTTGCATCTCTGAAGCCCGGAACGACTTGAAATTTTGCACACTGCATCCTCAAGATCTTGTTGTCCTGTCGACACTGCCATTTTTAGCTGACCTGCTATTTTTAGCCCATTTCTGAAGGTGATTTACTATAAATAGTAACTGCTTGTTTCTGAGACCTCCACAGCTCCGATTAACTTGAAATTTGAATGAGGCGCTCCTCACCACGTGACCTGACCGCTGACACTGATGCATGCACTCAATTTACTATTTTTAGCCAGTTTCCAAATTGACTTACTATAAATAGTAAGTGCTCCGTTTGACTTGAAATTTCACCAGCAAATAGCCTGAAGAATGTTGATCGCGGTGGTTTACACCGGTTTTCGAAAATTCCGACTTTTTACGCCTCTTTTTAGGTCCCAAAGCTGGAAACCCTAATTCGCTCTGCATGCGTATCAAATGATCTCTGTTTCTCTTCGTTTCTGCGGCACTGCGATCAGCTCGTGATTTTGAACTGCTGGGAAGCGGCTGCCGGGACACACCTGCTAAAAATAGCAAGTTCCTTACTCAGTGAGTATCTTCGTTTGCATGTCACACCATCGCAAAGCTCTCGAAAAACCCATCAGGAATCATCCGACATGCAAAAGAAACCCTGACATGCAAACCCTAAAAATAGCCTCAGAAGGCTGAATTCTGAAAGTTGTCGTCTCGCTTTGCATGTTATATCATCGCGAAGGTCTCGAAAAACCCAGAAGGAATATGCCAACATGCAAAGAAAAACTCTGCATCTGAACCCTGAAATTTGCCCCGGAAGCTGGACTGCTAAAAATAGAAAGTTGTTCGTTTTCGTTCAAATTTTGCATGCAAGTAACTTGATATGCTCTGAATGCTGTGTGACTATCGGAATCTCAAAAATGCTGACACATTGCCTGTAATTTCACACTTACTAAAAATAGTAAGTACTTCAGAATCCGATGAAAATTTGTTGGGAGTGTGCTGGAAACGTGCTGACAACAATGTTAAGCTCAATTTTCAATATATCCACCCTACTTGACCTCAAACTGACCAAGAAGACTCAAACCCTAATTTTCAGACTTAGCCAAATTCACGTTGAAGCTTGCAGACGGGAACGTCCCCAAAAAGCAGACCATAGAAAAGAAACAGACGGAGAGAGAGAGACACAAAAACCAAAGCCAAAAAGACCAGAATGGAGCAAAAATTAGGGGTCCCCATCTTGAATGGGGCGATGTGTGAAAAGGTCACAACACTTCCTAGAGGTTCATGTTCTTATGATTTGGGAGGATTGTGTTGACATGTTGTGAGAGAGTATGCAACTATTTGGGTTGCATGTGTGGATCATTGTGATTGTCCTTGGTACCTCATGTTTTGATCATTTATCACAGCTTGGTATAGTGTTGATTGGTAAACTTGATATGCCTTGATCATTTTCAAATTAGACATTACCCATTCAATGGGAGTTCCTAGACATGTATGTTCTTCATTGACAGGTTTGATATAGGGAGCTTGATTGCGGTTTATGGGGTGCATATGTTGGCATGAGTTTACTGATGTTGTTGATACCTAGGGGGTATGGATGGTTGGACGTATTAGCACATGTTGTGGATGCTATTTCCAATCATGTGGGTTTTTACCTTTGACAGCAGCTTGGTTGGAGCCTTTGTAATCACTTGGATTTGATGCTTGCATTCTTGGATTGGTGCATCTTCACCTTGGCATGTTCCTTTTCTTCCATAGGTGGTATATTGGAGGACGAGAGTTCTTGCTTGAGATGGTGGTCACTTTGGTTTTATTTCAGGTATCTTGATGGAGAACAAGAGCATGTTAGAGGTTCATGTGCTTTCATGTATGGCTATGATGATGTATTTCATTGATTGAACATTATGTAATGTCTACAAGTGTGAGAATGTTAGGATTTGGTGTTGTACACCATTGCATAAATCGATATATTTAAATGTTGTAATTAAAAAATTATTTAGTTGTGGTGCACTTAGGAAGTGTGTTTAGCCACACTAGGTAATTATTTGGGGCCACTTGTAAAATTGTATTGTAACATTGGTTTATTATTTAATATCTTGGAGACATAGAACAATAATTTAATATTTGGGGAAAGTATTTAATAATATGAAATCTTAGCACCTAATATTAAATGAGGGGTCGATGGTTTTGTAGCACATAGTTTTATCTTACCACTTGGTTGTATTTGTGTGAGCTTGTGTTTATAAAAGAAAAACACGTGTTTAGTGGTTAAGGTTGACTAGATAATTGGGTTGTCATTATTGAGTCTTTCCAAAGAGTGCATATAAGAAGCATGGCATGGGATGTGTGGATTCATGCTTGGACACATGGAGGATGCATTGGAGAGGCTTGATGCTTCAGAAGTATTCATGGTAACTATGTAAGTGCATGCATTGTTTTATTGCTGAATAATAGATGGAGTATAGATATTTTTGGAGGCCGGGCTTTTCCCTCTTAAGGGTTTTCCCGAGGTATGACTTTTGTTATCTTGTGGCATCTCTATTTGATCTATGCATGATGATTATTTTGTAAGCTTGTATGTGTCACATCTCAATGTTGGCAGAGGGGTTATCAATTGTCCAACACGATTTGGAGTATTTTTGGCACCTTCAGTTGTGTTCTAGTTGAAGTTTTGTATTTTCCACAATTTTTGATTTTGTGTGGAAATTAAATAATTAATTGTCACCAAAAAAGTAGAAAAAATATGTTACACCCCTAACTTTAACTATGTTTCACTTTTTACTTTTGAAGTAATTAGTAGCTGATTACACATGATTCAATGATTTGATGTTTAGTAAAAATGTCTAGAAAAATCAATGTTTTCATGAGTTATGTTTATTTGACTATAATTGACCGTGTGTTTAAAAGTTGTCAAGATGTGATGATTTCATAAGGATTATGAAATGATTAATGATACATTAATCTCGAGTTGGTGTTTGCAAGTTGTATTCAGGAAACAAGTTTCCGCCCTCCCAGAAATGGAGGGAGAGCATCATCAGAGAGAAGGGTATAGATACAAGGAAAAGAAAAGGTTGTCACCATCTTAGGTCTAATGTTGGTGTATATATGTTCATTTACGTATATGAATATGTGTATAATAATACAAAGAGAGTAGTACATTTACTCTTTCTTTTATATATATCCGATATATACATTAATGAGTGATAATGAAAAATGTTATCTTAAAGTCGCATGTGACAAAAGTGTGTTGAGAGGTGGATGGAGGCCAAATAAATGCCTCTTACAAAGGCCACTAACTCCTCACACTTTCTTCAATGTATGGCATGTGAACTTTAAACACTTTTACTTGTTGATTCTCATAATGATATTGCAAGTAGACGTCAAGATCATTTTGGATAGTCATTGAGTTTGTTCGTCAAATCAACGAATATGTTTGTTCAACGACGTAACGACCTATGTCGTCAACCTTACCTATGATACTTTACAATGGTTGCATATGCCGAGAGTTAACAACGGGTCAACTCTTAGTAAAAGAGGGGCAAATTATATTTGAATTGCTCGACCCATTAATGAGGAGCTTAATAGAATATTAAGGCAGTAAGTATATATATATATTTACTAATGTCTAAATGCCAACATAAAGCCCTTTTAGCCACTACATAACATTTGAAGGTGGTAGAAGTTTCAATTCAATGGAAATGCTTTTGAAAAGCTATTACAAGGCCACGGCATAATGCTTGAGGGTAGTGCATGCTTAAGCAATGTGCAAGTCAAGTGTTACCATGATTGGAGTCATGGCTATCTCCACGATTTGTTAAAGTGATAAATGATTGCTTTTAACCGTTCTTGATGGGAATTATCTTGGGAACGAATAAATAACCACTGGGATAACGGTTTCTAACTACTTTTGCCTCAACCAAAATGGGGAATCTCGTAGGAAGATAGGAGGTGATAACTATACGAGGGTACCGTTCCTTTATGGAACGGCATGAGTGAGAGGTGGGATGCTAAGAGGAACGAAGCTGATAGAAAGTGGAGAAGTGGATGTTTAAAAGAGCAGGTTGTTCTTGGAAAGTGGGCGACAGAGAAATACTTTGTGGGAAGAATGGCCTTAGCAACAGTTTCTTATCGATTTCCTATCTAGCCTTAGAGAAGGCAATCGGGGAAAGAGGAAAAGAGGTATGCAAAGCTGTTCGCTAGAGGCTATGGAAAAAGAAAGGAACATTACACCTAGATCAAGAAGCTAACATAGGTTATAGTCACATGGATGGCGGTTCTTGTTCATTGATATCTTCTCAATAGAGCCCAAATATTGATGTTTAGAAGTTTGGAAATGCTTCAGTTCATAAAGTGCAGAATGCGTGATAGCTTTAACTAAGAGGGGATTTTAGGCAAAGTGAAACATTAAAAGAAAAATTGGTTACCAATAGTTTGGGCTCAAAACCAAGTATGGGTGCCTTACTACGATGCGTGGTAATAAGACCCTAGAATATATCATAGCCATCATTCTAGTAATGACTCACTGTGCATTAGCTCCAAATTGAAATCCAAATTGAAAAGATCTCAACGCCAAGAATGCACACTCAATCCCAAGGAAGGAGAGGTGTTGTCATATGGCGGAGTAATTACAAACAACAACTTGAATTGAAGCAAACTCAACGTCAAGAATGTGCACTCAAGATCCCACTGAGGGCGAACATATGATGGAGTGATTAATTGAAAACTGGAAACTAATAGGCGGATAACCAGCTATGAAGCTACAACAAACTAATTCATCCGTTGGGGCAGGCATCCACTTGAGAGTGGGGATTCACCACTTTGAAAGTGGGTACAAAGAGAGATACAATCACTTATCCACACTGGCGGTAGACCATCCAGGGGTACTTAATGTGAGAAGAAAGAAGAATTAATTGCAGCGATTAGAACTGGAACAGTACTACTATTTACAGTCCTACAAATAAGGAAATAAGCTGCAAATTACATATGAATTACAATAGTCTTCAAGCACATGAGTAATAGATGATCTCATACAAATAATTATCTCTCTAACTGCTGCTAATGAATCAAAAATCAGAACTTCTAAAGTCTGATACAAAAATCAGTAAACTAACAATGTCAACCAGCAACTGTGAAAATCAATAAAGTATTCATAACTCACTCAATTCACCTCCGAATCGAATGATGTCTTTTGCAGAGGTCTTCTAGAAGGTAGGCGCCCAAAAACAGACACCCAAACAGCAGCAAACTTCAACTTATTACATCTTGCACAAATCCCAATGCTCTTAGAAAAGTACGGCCCTCCTTGAAGGGGCGATTTTCATTTAAAAATCAGACTCTTCGAAATAAAATCCCAAATTAAACATGAAGGGTCGCCCAAGGTCAGCAAATGGAATGATGAAATATCCAGAACCAAATTCAAACTAGAAAATAAGCTATGAATCAAAATCACCTTCAGTTGTAGATGAACCAGCAAACCAAAATTGCCAAAAACTCCAAAATTCTTCAATCAAATGAGCTCAATCTGCTAGTCTGATATTGAGAAGCAGCAATGTAGCCAACCAGGTGTTATCTTGCAAACACGAAATTGGACGAAAGGCTAGGAGGTAGACATCCTTGAAGCAAAATATCATTTGTCATTCCAACAGCATAACTTTAGCATAATTTTCATGGATCCCAATGCTGAAGCAAAGCATTCAATTTATAGAAGAGTAGAAGACTCTTCAATTCCTCAAGGAAGCACGCCAAGAGTCACATGAGACTCTTCAAATTTCCAAAATAACAATAAACCTTCAAATGGCGTCCCTTTTTGCAAGAATATAATTTTCACTTTATTTAAAACAACTCCTCAAAGTGTGGCGTCTTTTTCCCCAAGGCATTTAAAACTTTATAATTAATATTTAAAGCATATGAAGGCGTCCCCCTTCATGACCACCTTTTAACACAACTTTTTAAGTTATTCTCCTAGGCCAAGGGGTCAACTGCAATTTAAAAAATTAATGCCTTTATTTATGAAATTCACCAAATAGACTTTTAGAAGCCAAAACTTGAATTCAGATAATTTGCTCCAACTGGGAAAGTGTTCCTAAAAGATGACAATCTTCATACTGCCAAAATTTCCCTAAAAAGCCATAGAACCTTAGAACTGGAAACCCTAATTTTACCTCAAACAAGCCTACAGGCTACCAGAATAGGCTGATGAGTGACAGAACAGATCACTGATGAGAAGGGGACATTACAGTGCACGCTAGCATGGTGGTATATATTGCACCAATGATAGTCTTAGTATTGTCCAGCATGTGCTTCTCCAAAGGTGTCAGCTTGACCACCAAGGACTTTAAACCACGACAATAAAAAGGAGGCCACTAATATATTTTCGAGCTGAGGAGGTTAGCTCAAGTTCTTGCTACTTCCAACTTAACTTCAAGATCTAAGTACAATTAGAGGGACGACAACAAGGGTTATCACGTTCATTACGAGGCAAGTAATCTTTCCTTATAATGGATACCTATTTTCATTGTGAAGTGGGTTTCATGATAATATATTTAATCCTAGAGGGTTTGTGCCATATTGGACTTCAGGAAATTATACTGCTGAAGGGGGTATAAGTGTGCAATCAGGAGTTATTAGTTTTGGTTTTGGCTATTATAAGTCGTCGCAGTCTGTTGTGACCTTTTCACACATCCCCCCATTGCCAATGGGGACCCCCAGTTGCCTGCTAGTTTTTAGGGTTTTGTCTCCTTGCAACGGTTACGTGAGATCACTTTGTTAAGAGTTTCAAGTCAGTTTGCCGAGAGTTATCCAAGCCAAGTCAGTAATTCATGCTTGAACCAGTGCATAGAAGTCATGGAAGCGCTCAGAAGGCCCAGGAAACGAAGATCGCCTGTGAATTCGGCCAATTCTGAGACTTCCTACTTTTTAGGAAATCTTGCTTTTTTGCCTTTTCATTTTTGGCATTTTTGCGCCAAACAGGGTTCCCTATTTTTTAGGGTTTTGCTTTTTCTATTTTTAGAAAGTTTCTATTTTTGGAAAGTTTCTATATTTAGAAAGGTCTCGAATTCCAAAAATGCACTCAAAAGTCCAAAAAAATCGAAAAAATCACTCAAAAAATCAAATAGAAAATTGAAAAATCATTGAAAAAAATCTGGAAAAACAAGGTAAAAAGCATGAAAAATCAGACCAAAAAGTATCAGATTCTGGAAAAATCAGTTCGAAATTAATCAGATCTGAGGCAAAAAGTCACAGAAAATCAACTTAAAAAGATGAAATTCATAAGAAATTTGTTCAAGTCTGAAATTCGCCATGAGAAAGGTCCTTGAAATGTGGGACGGAAAGATGAAGGAAGGTCTGGAAGCTCATGAAGTCCGCCCAGCAGCAAAGAGGAATGTCAAAGGTCATCTAAAGTCCGCCATGCTCAAGGGAGAAATGTCTAGACCCATCTAAAGTCCGCCTAACCTTAGGCAAGATGTTGGTGAACTCCGCCCAAGCCTTGAAAGGCTAAGAAAAGTGAAAACATTCTTTGAAGTCCGCCTTCACTTGGAAGATGGGTTGGAAAGTCCGCCTAGGCATGTGAGAGAGAAAAAATCAAAATTTTCACTAAGTGTTGGTGCCCAGCAAAGAAAATTTCGAAAATTTGCTAAGTGTGAGGGCCTAAAAAGGTGGAAAATCGATTTTTGGCTGAATATTATGACATTTCCAAGGGATAAAATGTTAAGCAAAGTGCCAAAAGACATGGAAGTCCGCCATGTTCAAAGAGATGATGGCCAAGACCATAGAAAGTTCGCCCTCACCTTGTCCAAGCATTTGGAAAGTCCGCCATGGTCTATCAAGGGATAAAATAATGATTTTTTGCTAAGTGTTGGTGCCTACCAAGGAAAAATTCGAATATTTGCCTAAGTATAGAGGCTAAAAGATGAAAAATGGAGATTTTGGCTAGGAATCATGACATTTTCGAGAAGCTAAGTGCTAAGTTTGAAAGGACAAGTGCTAAAGAAGTTAGGCTATGGCAAGAAATAAAATGAAGTGTGCCTAGGACAAAGGTGGAAGAGAAATTAAAATTGCCTAAGTATGGGTGTCTGGAGGGAATGTTAAGAAATTGACAATTTTGGCCAGAGAAAAATGCACAAGGCAAGGAGAAAGGAAGGATCACCCTTGGCCATAAGGAAGAAGAATTTGTCAAGCGTCAAAGAAATTCGCCCGATGAAGACATCCAGACAAGGATTTTGCCTAGAAAAAAATTCGACTGAGCAAGAGAAAATTTGACTTTGGCAGAACAAAATAGGCTCAGTGCAAGGGAAAAGTTGGCTATAGCAAAGAAAAATAGGGATCTGGCATAAAGTTTGTCGATGGAATGGCTTAAGTTTTGACTTGGCTAGACGAAATTGAGAATAAAATTGGAAAATACACTTTTAGCCGAGAAAAATGAAAGGAAAATCGAAATAGCCATGGGTCCAAAACGAACGGGTTGGAATAAATTAAAATATTTTAATATTTTAATAATTTATTTTCAACTACTCGGAAATTTAAAATGCCTTGGACAAAATCGAATTTGCCAGACAAGAGTTGGAAGGAAATAAATTACGCCGGCCAGAGATAAAATCCAACAGGCAAAATTAAACTCGCCATGAATTTAATTAAATATTTAATGTTCTCTTTCAAAATTCGAAAAATCAAAGATAAACATTAAGCAAAAAAAAAAAAATTTTGAAGATCAGTGAGCTTTGCTTGGATAAGCTCGAGACGGATTCTATTCGAAAAATAAAGGAAACCTGCCTGTTTAAACAAAAGAAAACAAATCGAGATCGAGAAAGAAGATGGCAGTTGCTAAAACAAATCAAGCTCTTCAGCATTATAATGAGTTTCAGCAACTCATTTTTTCACACACAGCTGAAGAGAAATTTAATATCTCTCGGAATTCTCAGCCAATTGATTGTTCAGTAGGCAAGATCGAATTTTCCAGAGGGTGAAGTAATGTTATGCTGAGGAAGAATTTTCGCGGGAAAGGAAAAGATTTATTTTTGAATTCTTCTGTGCAAGAGGGGCGCACTTCATTAATTGATTTTTTGGAATAAAAATCAGAATTTAAAACTGATTTGCAGCCAGCAATTCTTCATTGAGGTTGACGACCACAGCAGGCGAAATCAAAGAAGCTGAAAATGAAGTTTGCCAGCAAAGGTGCTCAGCGGGAGACCAAAGTCATTTCAAAATGGAAGAATGTCGTAGACACCGATCTCGGACATGTCGACTTTGATGAGTTTAAGAAAAAAGTGTATGGGCAGAATGGACTTCCCACGCCAATAGCCAGACGGATAGTCAGAAACGGGATTTTTCAGGCAGCTAGATTCCCACCGGCAATGGATTGTGCAGAATTGATGGTGGAGTGTGATATCCACTATGATGCTCAGAAGAAGCAAATCATCGCACCTGATGGAAGAATCTTGGCACACTTGGGTGAAGTGGCGATCCAGGAAACCTTCAGCATCCCAGAACATTCACAGACGGTCTATAAGATCAAGGAAGAAGCCAAGAGGTTATATGACAACAAACCCGATTTGTGCGCTACAACAGTTAACAAAGTATGGATGGACAAGCCTAAGCCATCAATAAAGAAGATGCCCAAGAGACCCCGCCGGACAGATTTCAAAGAGGATTTTGGAGACATCATCTTGATGCTAAACAGAGTAGCCGGCAACCCACAAGGCGCCTTTTTCGAGAGCTGGATGTACTATTTCATAGACGAGATTACTTATGGCGTCAAAATGTTCAATTGGTCACGGATGATAAGTGACAACCTCCACGAGCAATTGATTAACCTTGAAGAGACTAAGTCTTTTCATATGAGTTCGTATATTGTCTACCTGTTGGGGAGATCATACAAGTATCCAGGGCTAATTTGCAAGGGCAAAGTTGGCAACGGGGAGAACGAACTCAGGCCTTACGACTGCTACCCACAACTCCAGTTGAAGGAGAAGACTCACTTCAGGAGGGTGCATGATGCCTTCCTAATGCATATTACCAGAAAGCTTCAAGGAGGAGTGCATCAGAGGCTAAGCCATGAGGCGAAAAGTCTTATCAGTAAATACGGATCTTGGTTCATCCAGTTCCCGAAATTCACATATGTCAGGATCTAAGGATTTACTGGAAATCCCTATAAATTGCCCATCTATCCGACAAATCGGATGATTTTGCTCGAGGTCCTGAGACAATTAGAGGAATATAAAAACATCTAGAGGCCAACCAAGAAGGCATCTGTCACATTCCCATTTTTCATTGGGAACATGTTGGAGTATTGTCCATCAGCACAGGCAGCTGAGAGTGCAAGGTTGGAGATCCAGTGGTATCCATTTACAGCCTACAAGTCCAAGGTCAACTTTGACCCACATCATAATATTCGGACAGTAGAAGGGAGAAAGTACAAGCACAAAATGGAACTGGAAGATTTCTGGGCAAATGTTGCCAATGAATACGAAGTCAGGAGGAGGCTATGGTCCAGAATGCCACTAGACTTCATGAGGGCAATTGAGTTTTGTCGGGTGCCTGACCAGTTGCAGGACGATGGGAACCACATCCAGCCACGCTTCGAGGAAAGCCGACCTCTTCCTCCAGTGAAATGGTCAGAACCTGAGCATGCAGACTTGGCAACCTTAATGAGACCAATGACTAAATACTCTCAGTGGTGGGTTGACTATCATGCCCAAGAAATGAGACAGAGAGGAATCACGCTCACATATGATCTACTGAGCGAGTCAGAATCATATTCTTCTAATGCCGGTGCATCCCATTAGGACTTGGTCGGGATCGGAGAGAAAAGGAAGTAGTGCCAAGTGCTGAACCTGTTCATAAAAGACATAAGGGCGAACCATCTCGTTCAGCAACATCTCGAAACATTGACGAGCTGGTGGCTACTATAGACGAGTCCTTGGTAGAGATACTTGAACCTCCTGCAGTTCAGGAAGAGAACGATGAACCTATTCAGCTGGATGATGAAGAGCCTTCGTCACCTACGGGCACAAAAATCTTAGGTTCAGACAATGAGATAGAAGTCTGGAATAATGACTTCGAGGAGGGAATGATTTCCGCTCTCAAAGGGGTTGTGGATGTTCCGAATGAGGAAGAGGTTCAGGTAGAGGATGGAATTGAGCAGCCGACCATTCCAGAGTGGCTGATAGAAAGGATGAAAATTTAGGTACCTGCAGAAGCTCAAGAAGAGGAGGATGATACTGTCGATTTCTTGGCAAGGTTGGAGCAAGTCGCAATCAAGAAGCCTGCCAAGAAATTCTCCACCATTCAGAGGAACGAGACAGGCAACCGTTCCGTACACATTGCAGTACCCACGGTGGACAAGCCACGAGACGAGATCACTCCTCAGGAATATGCCATAACCACCGTAGATCTTGGCCCGACCTCAAAAGGTCAAGAGGTGGAGGAATTAGATAATTCCGTCTCGACCATCAAAGCGAGACTGGAAAAGGAAGTGGCTAAGAAGAAAGAGTATAAGAAGGAGGTTGAACGTCTTAAGGAATATATACAGCATTTGACCCAGCCACTTGATCAAGGTAATGCGATTGTTCCTCCTCTCCTCAATTCATCACAGGAGGTGACCAAGGATGTCGAGTACGGAATGGTGACGGCCAAGGAAGCTCAGGACTGGATGGCGAGCGAAGGCACAGAAGCGGCATTGTTCATGGAGAAACTGGCACTTGCTTATGGGCAAACCTCATGCTTTCTTTCCAGACATATGGATATGGCAGAAACATGGGAAGGTATTCCGGATATGCAGGAGAGGCTTATTCCATGCCTCAGGCTATTGAAGGGCACTCCAAGAGAGGAGTTGGTCGCTGGGAAGGTGATTGCTGCAGGAGCAGCATATGATTTCAATCACTGGTTTTGGGCAGTAACTATATGTAGGGAAGTTTTGGAGAAGGCAAAAGTGGATGGACTTAGAATCAAGGAGCAGGTAAAGGACATTCGGGAGAAAATTCACATGATAGCTGCAGAAATGTTTGATCAAGAGATTGTCCGAGAAAAGGATATTCAGCTGGAGGAGCTGAAACGAAAGGTTCATGAGGTTTTCTTCTCGACTACTGGACCACTTCTAAGAAAGGATTTTGCGAGAGTGGCAAGTCTTTCCGCCATCCGGAATGACTTTAGGAAGCAGGAAGCAGAATGGGCAAATACCTTTGCCAAATGGGCAGAGAACTTGGATGAACTTGAATTCCGGATCAGCATGTTGCCACCTGTCACGATGGAGGAGGTCATTGCAGTAGTGTCCAGATTCGTAGAACGCAATGCTTCTCAGAAGGATAAGGACGCCTCTCCTAGATAATGGCTGTAACTGCCACTTTACTGATTGACTTCTAGTTGATAACTCTTGTTATTTTGGGAAACCCTAATTAGGGTTTGGTTGTAATAATCTTGGCCGTAGATCTTGTTTTAATCTCGGCCCTTCATTTCATTTTTGAAACTCTATATAAATTGATGCTCTCTCACTTTCATTTGTGTGGAGACAGAGTATGAGATTGTTGCATTGAGACTATTTCGAATAATAAAAGCTCTTATGCATGATTTGCTTTGAACAACTTTTATTGTCAAATAGTAAGCGGGGTTGCATATCTTCTTCCGCCATAGATTAAAGTTAGAACTAGATTAAGTAGAATTTGCTTTGAAAGTTGGTTAATTGAATGAGAGATTGATCGTATTGATTCAATGGTGAAGTGTAGCTCATACTTTCTTCGAATGGATGATTTGCATTCGATGCGTAAAGTTAGCCTGAGCTCTTAATTGTGGAAGCTTAACTTCAGCCTCATTCGAGGTTTGAAAATTATTATCACAACCCTTGAAGATTGCACCCATTTTGCGTATGTTGTCCAGCAAGAGGCGAAACAAAGTGTGGTTTATTCCCTTCACCGAGTCCTTACTGTCTCTTGAGTTCTTAGGCATAGACTAGATTCTCCTAAACCCTATCCTTTTGCCATTTTTTTGAGATCCATATCGAAAGTCCTAAAGTGAAGAAAGCCTTCAATGATAAATTCCCTAAGTCCTAAACTTGTGAAGATTTTCTTACGTAAGTCCCCTTGTTCATTACCAACAAATCACAACGGCCATTGAGCTTATCCACACGTTGAGACCCGACAAAAGAAACCTTGGAATCGCCATATGATCTTCTAGCAATCTTAGCATACGCGGTGGTTTTTCAAGAGAGGATAGAGTGTCTTTGGACATTTTTATTCTGTGTGTTCGGTGGATGATAAAACGTACACCAACATGGTCAAGGATGAAAAATGACTCTAAAGAGTCAAGTAAACTTTTCTAAAGAATTGGTGCTATTGGTAGCATACAACCGCTTAACTCTAGCCACCAATTCTTTCATTTACATGAGGTGTTGCCTTTTATATTTATTAAAAAAATACATCTTTTTGTTTGAGCCGCACACATTAAAGGACTTGCTGCCAATTATATAAGTGTCATATAATTTCAAGAGTATTATGTGGTGGTCCATATTGAATATTTTATTTGTTGAAGACATTGATATTAGCTACTTTGGAAGGAGGCTCAATAGCTTTGGGAAGATAATACATTAAAGATTTTCTTGTAGTTCTTTAAACTGGCAGTCATCAACTAATCCTTTCGCAACTGGTGCTTAATGGGTTGGAATTAAAAACTATTAATAGATTATTGCTAAGATTAAGGGGGTCAAAGAGTCAACAGTGGTGCGTAACAACTAACACCTCTGGAGTAGGAGTTGTTATGAACAGCCTATGCACACTACGCAATGAGTGCTCTTCAAATTATGGAGGGGAAGCTCCCTCGTTATGCTTTGACAAATGTACTTGCAAAGGAAAAATAAGCTAAAACTATGTCCTGTCTTTTGTTTCAGCTGCTAGAGGCACAAGGCTTTCTTGAAAGAACTTACACGTTGCAGCTGAGTTTTCTCTGGTTTTGCAAATCAACTAAACTACAACTTATATCTATCCAATCTCCCCAGGAAAACAGAGCAAGAGGAAATGGAGCAAGGTTATGACTATCAGACGATAAACGCATTCAGATTCTCTACTTGAAGGCAAGGTGGCGCAACTATCATCTCAATCTGAACGAGTTTATTAAGCACAAAACAGATTTGAGAATTTGCTATGTTAATCTTATGAAACCCTATGTGGCATAACACTTAATCAGCATAGTAAAGACTCACAAACAGCTTTTATCATCAAAATCTCTATGAAACCCTATGTGGCATAACACTCAATCGTAATGATAAAAGATTCACAAAACAGATTTCCTAATCTAAGAGAAGATTCACCATGAAAACTTTATGAAACCCTGTGTGGCATAACACTCTATCAGCATAGTAAATACTTCACAAAACGGTTTTATCATTACAATCTTACGAAACCCTGTGTGGCATAACGTTTGATCATAACAATAAAAGATTCACAAGACAGATTTCTCTAAACTATGGAAGAATCCAGCATTACAATCTTTCGAAACCCTATGTGGCATAACAATCAATTGCAATAATGAAGACACATGAACAAATACCAAAAAGAGCAATATTGAGGGCAAGGTAGGCGCAGCATATATTTCTCTCTCAAGCAAAAGTTAATTTACAAATGAGCAAAAGCTCTTATTTATATACATCAAGGTGTAGGTAACCCTAAAATCACCTTGAGTTCACTACAGTTCCTGCAATGCATGCAAGTCATGCGCCCTAACCCTAATGAAGTAAACTATACAGTTAACTGGGCAACTACCCTCAGTTTAACTGGTACAAATAACCTAATTGGACAATGTGCAAGCATGCACGTCCTTATTTAAAGCAAAGTTAAGGCCACTACCTTCAGTTAACTGGAAACCCTAACCCTAACTCCTGTGTTGATAATTCCAAGGATGAGATAAGCATGTGTTAAGTCAGCAAGTGAACTGAAGACTGGAAGTCAAGTTAACTGCTGCTCAGGACTCAACCCTAGAAATTAACTGCACGTTCTAACTGACAGATCACTCCATGTCAACTCGGTCTAACACTTCGACCAAGAACTCATCGATCTCCCTGTCATCTGGCACTTTGATGCTGCTAAAAATAACAGTCTGTTTCTTTAGTTCTCTGCCACTTTCAGTAATCGTGTGCACACCATCTTTGCATTCTTCAGTCGCCTTTCTCAAACTGGCTGCAATTACTGAAACATTTTCTAATTTAGGCGCCCTAGGTTCACCTTCAAGGCTGTCATAAATCAGCTTCTCGAATTCTGCTTGAACTTTTTCCAACTCCACATACGTGCCATCTTCGAGAAGATAATGACACGGAATCTGAACAACGAAGCCACTAACAAGTGCAAGTACTCCAACTACGTCATCCTTCAATGAAAACAATTTGGCAGAGATCTTCTCACATATTTCTGTTCTGAGAAGGTGCTGCTCTCTCCAAGTGAAGACTTTCTCTTGATCTTCGATCTCCTCCAAAGCATCGCATGCAACTGATAACTGAGATATAAGAACACGATCCTTTGCCAAACTCTCTGCAACTGCAATATCTAGCAACTGAATACCTTGACGGAGTTTGTGTGCCTCACTCCTCAACTGATACAAATCTGCAAGAAGAGTTTTACCAGCAGCAACTAAACTGTCAATCCAATCATCCAAAAGTCTGCCATGACTGACTAACTGATCCAACTTTTGTTTCTCTGCAGGTGTGTGCTGAGGAAGAACAGGTGCTCTATTCGGATTCCCATGAACAAGATCAGAAATGTATTGACGAAGTTGACTATTTTCAGCTTTGAGTAAAGCCTTATCTTCTCCATCCTTCGTGATACGCTCTTCAAGATTATTGGTAACAATCTTAAGAAGAGATACATCTGTCTCTCTAGTGGTCCTGCCAAGATTTGCCTTAGTGAATGTAAAGTCACCCACTTCGACTTCTTCCAAGCTTTTACCCTCTGGAGGCACTGCAACTTCTATCACAATCTCTGATTCAGGGGTCTTTTCAATGTGCACTTGTTTCTTAATCTTCTTGTTTGATCTCTTCTGATAAGGCTCACCAAACTCTGACAAATCAAGATTGTATGACGGTTCACGCCTTTGTCTTCCCAAAGACTTCTCGAGCCAACAAGACTGAACAATATTTTCAATTCGCGGAGAGACTGTCCCTGATGTATCAACCTGTGGTGTTTCAGTTGTCTCCGATCCTGCTTGAATTTGTGGCTCAGGCTCAGAATCTATATCAATAGGCGGAACGTGAGGTGAACTGGGAAGTGAAACGTGAGGCTCAGTTTGAATAACTGTCTCTACTGGAACCTCAGGAACACTCTCAATTTGTTTCTGCTTCCTTTTACCAGTAGCTCTTTTCCCTGTGTTTCCACTGAGTCTAACCCCTTCCGGAGGTATGATAATAGCTTTGACTCTGGGTCTTGCTCTAGAAGTAGAAGGCAATGATGAGAAATCCTTTGGCGGCTCTGCTACAGGAACTGACTTCCGTGTTCGTTTGCTCTCCAAGAATAACCTGCTAGTCTTGATTACTGATCTGGAAATCTCTTCAATAGAAGTATTCTCCTTAGCATACCAATCAGGTGAGCGAAGTGGCTGCCTAGCAACTTGATCCTTAACATAAGAATTGAGAAGAACTTCTCCATCATCATCCGACAAACCATCAACATCTTCTGACAAATAATCAGAGAGCTGTCCAACAGTGAGTCTACAATAATGACGACGACGAACCTCGAATTCATCTTCACAATTTGCCCAGAAATCTTCAAGTGCTGGCGTATGTGCAATCCCTCGCTCTAACCGATTTGCATAATGACCGAGAGGATCATAGGAACGTCTCTCAGTATAAGGCTTGAATTTGAACCTTTCTATCTCAGTAGACATACGCCTGGCATCTGTTGCTGCATCACATGTGAAAATTCCCAATGAGAATGGAAAATTTGCCGCAGCCTTATGACGACTACGAAGAAAGAAGTGAACGTGCTGCATTTGCCTGAGGAACTCCATAAAGACAATCTTGTCTGACGGATATCTCGGCAACATCAGAGGCTCTCCAACATAACCATAAACTCGGAGGTACGTGAAAGTAGGAAACTGTATGAACCAATCTGCCCAAGTCTCCATTGCTGATTTGGCCTCGGCTGAAATACGAATGTGCATCTCATCATCAAGATCTCTCACGGTTCTCATGGCAAAGTGATCATTCACCACTCGGAAGTCCTGCTCAGACTGAGAAAACTCTAGCTGTGGATAATACTCATGAATACGCTGAACACCGAGAGTACCATTGGTTTTAAGAAGTCTGAAACTACCTTGAAATGCCACCAAGTAGACCAAATAGGATATCATATGAAACTCGTGATGCTTGAGAAAGTTAGAAATCTGCTGATGTAAGCAGTCACTAATCAACATAGCCCAGTCAAAACGCTCTGTGCCATCAAGGATTCTGGTAATCAGGTAGAACATCCATGGACGGAAAGTATTAGCATCTGACTGGCCGGTAACTCGATTGAGTAAGGTGATCAAAACAGCAACTTCTCCTTTAAATTCACCACGACCAACCTTCTTAGGCAAGTTAGTTTTCTGAATTGTCAACCATTTCTGAGCAACCTTTCTCTGTGAACGTTGATGATCAGCATCCCATATCTTCTCACAAGCTTCAAGATTAACAGTAAAGTTATCTGAGCGAGGAGAAATAGCAAAACATCTTTCTATGTCCTTTGGCTTGAGACTGCAAACCACTCTTCCATCAACCGATCTGATCTGTCGTGAAGACGAGTCATAATGCTTAATGCAAGCAAGTACGAACTCAAGATCGAAGATAGAAACAGGAATGGATGCCGCTGCCAGCAACCCGGAACGCTCAAGATTCCTCATCGAATTGCTGCTAACACCTTCTAAACTGCTCAGATTGACCACTGGATAAACATGATTTAGGTCCGTATCTGAAGTCTTGGTGAAATTATGTGTAAGGACTGATTTCACCTTGTAATCAATGAGATTGAACTGCATTTTGAAAATGGTGACTTTTGACTGTAAAGTCGAATATGCTTGAAGAACTTTCTGAAAAACTCTGAACAAGGCTAAAAATAGCTTCTGACAGGAGAAATTTTCGAAGAAATTCTGGAACATGGGTTTTGTGCACAACTGAATTCTGAACAAACCCAGATAGCTGGATTTTGGAAAAAATGTGATTCAAGCCCACATGCAAAGAGATTCTCGGAAAAAGGCTCAGAGCTTCAGAATGAAGGCTACGGGGCGATTTTCTCGAAAAAATCTAAGAAGTGGGTCTTGTTGCAAACGCTGAAATATGAGAACCCAGATGAACAGATTCTGAAAATGTGTTGAATTACTCTGGCATGCGAAGAAAGTACCTAAGGTGAGAAATAGAAGAAATAAGACAGAAGATAGAAAGTTTTGCTTATCTGCTTCTGAAAAATCTGCAAATCTCTTCTTCGAATCTCTATAAAACCTGCATGCAAAGTGGAAATAAAGTCTAAAATTGACTTCCTCTGAAGAATCTGAGCTCGTAGCTTCGAAGAACGCTAAAAACGGACACCTGAATCACCTTAAGCTTGCTGGTCGCTCAAAAGAATGCAAGCTTTCAGAGCAAAAGATGATGCAATAATGGACGCCATCTTTGAAATATATAGAATTTCATCATAAGAAATTTGTACTAAACAAAGCATGCATTAAAAATGGCGCTAGGCTTCTTATTGGACCTCATAATAGTTAACTGGAACTCAAACAAGCTCAATAAGTGGACGCATTAGGGTTTGCCTTTCAAATCTTTAGTTTAAACTCAAACATGCGGCTTTAGCTTCAGTTAGAAACCTTATCAAATTCGCCACCTTCAACCTAGCTTTGGATTCATCAACTTGACCTAAGGCGTGCCCTTTTGCAAACTTCAGTTAACAATAAGAATGGGATAAGAGATTCGCCAAACTCATGCAATAAATAAGCTAAAAATAGCTAGCCTTTTGGAAGTTCAGTTAGCCTTCAACAAGTGCGCCAACTTCATGCTTTAATCAATTATAATCTAAAAATAGCAACCCTTTTCAAACTAAAGTTGCCCTTTCCTTGAAAAGTGCGCCATCTTCACTATTGTCTTGCTTCACTTTTCAAAAACTAAAAATAGCGACCCTTTTCATGAGTGAAGTTATCAACTTCAAATTCGCCATACTTCATCAAATATGCTTCACGCTTCACAAAATAATGCTTCATGCTTCACTTCGTCCCTTTTGAACTTCAGTTGGCATTTGATGAAGCGCCATCTTCACTAAAATCTCATAATTTTGACCAAAATTCGCCATGCATGTAAACTTCAGTTGACTTTTAGTGGTAATCTTCAGTTAAACTTAACATGCAATGCACATGCAATCAAGTTAACTTAACATGCAAGGTAGTTAACTGAACATGCAAACTGAAAGATCACTCCACATGCAAACATATGAACTGAAGATGACAACCCAGAAATCGTTCAGTCTAACTGCAGTCAGAACTCCAGTTAAGGCGTCCATTCAACTCACTTTCGAAAATTCAACTTTGAACTCTCAGGCGAATTCCAGACTTAGCCAAATTTCATAAAAATTTAGGCTAAAACCTCTGCCAGGACCTTTGTTCATCCTCTGACCCTGGTTGACTGACTTCTCCAATTGGCTGGCTGACAGGTGCATTGCAAAGCTGAGTAAAAACTGATCAAATGATATCTTGACACTGCACGTCATAAAATTGACATCTGAAGGTTCAAAAATCCAAGCGCCTTTTTCAAAAGCTGCGCTTTTTCCCTGACTTAGTCAAATTTCAACTTCTGCATTTCGTACGAAGGGAAAAACAAAATCCTTCATAACTTTCATTTTATCAACTTTCAGGACTGGAACTCAGGTTCACTGCGAAGCTAAGCTCGTTCTGCACGACGGCTGCAAAGGCACATTTCCCCAAAAAACGTCATCTGAGGGGTGAAAAACAAGAGCGCCCCTTTCAAAAGTTGCTCTTTTCATTCCAGACTTAGCCATTTCTGGAAACGACAAAAATAATACAAAAACCTCGACTGCAAGCTGACGAGACATCTTCTGATCTGACGGAGACAGGCAACGGAAAGCTGAACATAACACGGACACATTGAACATCTGAAATCATCAGAAAGAAAGCATTAAAGGCCTGAAAAGCTTGGGCCTTTCTCAAAATGTGCTCTTTTGCTCTTTCTTCGATATTTTGTTAAGATTTGACCGTTTGACCTCGGGTTGGTATTCAGCCTCAGATTCATCCTCCGGATGCGTCGCGGCTTGAACAAATGTGAGATAAACATCTTGGGTGGCATTTAGCCAAAAACCTACATCTGGCACCTCAAAAGATGGGTGCCTTTCTGAAAAGCTGCGCTTTTCTCCATTAGCCAATTCGCTCGCCTTGATTTGCACTGTATCTTCCGTAACTTGCTCAAAACAGGTCCGTTTGACAGGCTTGATAGCTCACTGCGAAGCTGACGTGATGCCGGACAAATGTCTGCTGGAGGTGACAAACCCTAAAAACAGGATCTGGCCCCTAAAAGATAGGGCGCCTATTTGAGAATGTGCTCCCTTCTCCAGAGATAGAAAATTTTGACATTTTTCGTTCAGATTTTCACTTTTCTTAAATCTCTTCGGTAACAGACTGACATAGTACTGACACCAACTCCATATTTGAAAACCCCAAAAACGACCATTTGACAACACTTTAACAAGAATCAGACTTAATTAAACAAAATGCCTTAGTGAAGCAAAAATTTTGGTTTTGGGTACAACAGTGGAAATCATAAACTCTCTCGACCAATATATGAGCCACCTCATCTCCTAAAGTCGTGATTTATATTTGGATGTGTGGATTAAAGGTGAAGGAAATATTGCTTAAAAAGAATGTTGTTGCTACAAACAAGGAAGGGCCTCCGCACACATTAAAGGAGTTGCTGCCAATAATATAAGTGTCATATAATTTCAAGAGTATTAGGTGGTGGTCCATATTGAATATTTTATTTGTTGAAGACATTGATATCAACTACTTTGGAAGGAGGCTCAATAGCTTTGGGAAGATAATACATTAAAAAATTTCTTGTAGTTATTTAAATTGGCAGTCATCTACTAATCCTTTCGCAACTGGTGCTTAATGGGTTGGAATTAAAAACTATTAATAGATTATTGCTGTGATTAAGGGGGTCAGAGAGTCAACAGTGGAAATCTAAACTCTCTCGACCAATAAATGAGCCGCTCCTAAAGTTGTGATTTATATTTGGATGTGTGGATTAAAGGTGAAGGAAATATTGCTTAAAAAGAAAGTTGTTGCTACAAACAAGGAAGAGCCTCCGCACACATTAAAGGAGTTGCTGACAATAATATAAGTGTCATATAATTTCAAGAATATTAGGTGGTGGTCCATATTGAATATTTTATTTGCTGAAGACATTGATATCAGCTACTTTGGAAGGAGGCTCGATAGCTTTGGGAAGATAATACATTAAAGATTTTCTTGTAGTTATTTAAATTGGCAATCATCTACTAATCCTTTTGCAACTGGTGCTTAATGGGTTGGAATTAAAAACTATTAATAGATTATTGCTGAGATTAAGGGGGTCAAAGAGTCAACAGTGGAAATCATAAACTCTCTCGACCAATATATGAGCCGCCTCATCTCCTAAAGTCGTGATTTACATTTGGATGTGTGGACTAAAGGTGAAGGAAATATTGCTTAAAAAGAAAGTTGTTGCTACAAACAAGGAAGGGCCTTTCAATTCAGATTCAATACTTCTAGAGTGTAGATACCTATTGAAATATATATATATATATATAGCAACGTAGCATACAAGGGACATAAGCCGTACAAACATAGGCAAAGATTGTTGGGGTCAATGTCTACAGGTCAGGGATATATTGCTGCTGTGTATTCCAATTGATAAATATAACTATATTTCTGTTGTTCACTAAAATCTGTATCTGCAACTTATTTATTGGTGTTATTGGATACCTGCAATCTTCTATGTATGTGGAAAACGCTTTAAAACTGAATCTGGCAAATGCATTGTGAGAACAAATTATGGGAAGAAATCTATTAAGTGAATGAATGATGAAAAAACTATTACAAACCATTGATATCAAACCTAAAACAGCACTCGGATGAATTGCTCGATGCAATGCTTGTTCACCCGAATTCATGGAATCAAAAAAAAATTATATGGTAATTTGAGATAGGACATTTCATAATATTGAGGAGACTATTGGACATCACTTCTGACTGTTTGATTATCTGGTATTTAGATGTGTGTGATTGGTAAATTAGATGGTTAACTCATGCTTTGGCTATGGTTTTGCGGACTAACCTACTAATGGCCATCTGAGTGTGACTGAGTGCAGGAATATGAGTAGGTAATTGTCAAAGGCAAGAACATGGTTGAGGTAGGGGTATCCTTGCCACTTGATATATGAATTGTAGGATGGAATCTTGAGGCATTCACCCACTCACGTAGCCGCATCCTTTTGCATTGTATGATTGTAGTGTGTTAATTATGAATGCAATATTGTTGTGCGTAATGAGTATGTTTTATTAGGTTGTAAAAGTTAAATTACTTCAGGATATAAATATATTTCGTATGATTTTATGTTATTTTATTTCCTTGAAAATTAAATTAGTGATTAAATGAAAAATTAAAAAGATTTTAATTTCATAATAAACTGCTTAATTTATTTATACATATAATATGTAACTGTTTATAAATATGAAAAGAATAAAATAATAAATAAATAAAAGATTTTAATTTCAAAAATATATATATATATATATAAATAAATATATATATATAAAGCTTAATTAATATATTCTATAAATAAAATATCAGTGATACACGGGGACGCGTCCCCTGGGTTTTTGCCCCCCGTCCCCATCCCGGAAACGTTTCGGGGACAGGGGACGCCTGGGGGACGGCTAACACTTGTGACTTTGTCATTTTGATATTTGTAGTACAAACTTGTAGCCTTTTGAGCATTTTATTATTTTATATCATATGCACATTGACTATTTGACATGAATTATGGTCCATGGAAGCAATTAGGTAGCTGTAGTATTAATGTTCATTGTTATGATTATCATTACTCATATGAATATCTGAAATTTCCCTATATTTTTAAAAATTATCTCTCTCTCTATATATATATATATACACTATACAGTCGTCCCCCCGTCCCCTAAAATCCCCTCAAAAAATTGCCGTCCCCGAAACGCGTCCCGCCGTCCGTCCCCCCGTCCCGGAAACTTGGTGGAACATAGTAAAATGCGTATGAAAAAGAAGTAAAGAAAAATTAAATAAAGAATTTTTAAATTAAATAAATTAGTTATAAAAGGAATCGCATGAAAGTCCAATTATTAAAATTAAAGAACTAAAGTTCAACTAATTGCATGAAAAGATCATACGAAAGTAAAACAAAAGCAATTCTAATAATAAAATAAAGAAACTATAGTCAAACTGGGGGATGCAAAATATGAAGTAAATCATAAAAGGAAGGGAGCGGAGGTTTCTTGAGACCACGATGGCAAGAGAAAATCATTACCATTGGCATTCACGGTAGCTACAAGGGAAATGTAGGAAAAGCAACCTTTGGATTTTGGCAGCGCTTGAGGGAGAAACCTATAGACTGTAATACATATTTTACTTGGAATAATACCACAAATTAATCAGGTCGGCTTCTTTGTTGTGTAATATTTTTTTTCGCCATCTGAACTTCACAATTCAGAAATAAAAGGCCTATCAATAGTATAAACTGTGCAAAAGATTGTATGACAGACTTAGGAATGGCTATGGCAATTCTAAACTGTCAATAAATATATATACATATATATATATAGATATACATATCTAATATATATATATATATAGCATATTGTATTATTAAACCTGAATATATGAGTAAATTGTGTGACCGTGAACATGAAACTTCCAGCTGCTGTTTATAATCTATTTTATTTCCAGAACCATGTACAATTCCATTTGGGATTGCTGTTTTATTTCAAGTTTTATACCAGAACCTTAAACAAATCGTGAATGCATATAATTATAAACTCAGTTCGCAGCTGAAAACACCCAGTTCTATTCTTTATTTGCTGCATAATGAAATCAGAAGTGTGCTGGAAAGTATTTTATGTCTGCAAGAAAGATAATACAGTAGAAGTGCAATTATGAAAACATATAAAGATCTGTTCTTTTCCTATTATGTTCTGAATCTCTAGGTATATGTACATATGATAGAGTTGATGTGCATATAATGACAAACCAAGTTTTTCATGAATTAACCTGCAAGATATGGAAATTAGTTAATTACTACATAAAAATAAAAGTAGTTTTACATTTATATTTACACATAGAAATGCATGTTAATTATACTAGTTGCATGTAAAAGAATTAAATTGCATGTCAATGAATTATTTTACTGTTACTATGTATGTAAAGTTGAAACAATTAAAGATGTACAATTGAACATTTGCATGAAAGAAAAGAGTAATTATTTATCTTATGATCATGATGCATGTTATTGTCTTCTATGCGTGTATTGGGTTTACCTTCCAAGATAGGGTGCCGAATATGGGTTAACAGAGAAGGTCGATCCTCTTTTTGGGATCTACTGGTTAATTTGGCCAAAGCCATGTGTTCATTGAAATAGATGAAATTTACCTAGCAAATTTATTTATATATTTCTCTGCCATATACTAATAGTGGGACATTGCATGTTCATATTAGAAATGCATGTATATAAATTAGGCTTGCACCAAGATTCCCTCATGCTTTTTATTTCCAAGTTGCTAGGTACTTCGTGCAGGGTCGGGTATTCTTCGTGTTAGGAAGAATTCTGGGGAAGCGTAAGCTTCGTGGTTGGGCAGAAAAGAGTTTGAGCCATGTTCTCATCTCTTGACTTGCGGATGACTGTGAGGGTCGGTGGCGGTCAAAGACTGTATTGTATATGTCCTCACATTATTTTTGTACCATTATATGCATTTGTACTTCCAGATTGTATCTTTAGTTGTTTACATGGCATGAGAACCTAAATTGTACTTTTGTATATCAAATATTATGTGTTTTGTAATGTCCCCAATTTGTAAGTGCCCTAATATAGCCCTAAATCTTGGTTTTCAAATGAAAAAGTTGGGTTAGGATTACCTTTATCTGATTGAAGCCCTGCAAATAGGTTAGAAACCATTTACAACAAAAAATTCAATAAATTGACTATCTTAATTAAGCATCATCAAATTCTCATCAAAAATATAAAATGGATCATAAGGTGTTTTAAATTTGTTTGAGAAGCTCAACCATAGGAGAGCATAGGATAGGGTGACCTCAATAGGGTGTCTCTAGATCTTCTGCCCTAGGCCCAAGAGTGGATATACCATCCCTCTTGCCCTCATGTGGCTCGTGCCATCCATATGAGGTGGTATACCGAGTGAAGTGTCCACATCCCGTTATCCCCTCATCTTGCCATCCATTTCTCTCTCCCTATGATTGGACTTCTTGTGTTGATTCACCATGGTGGAGGGGTTAGATTACAACAGGGTGCCCCAGAAGCCCATCTCTCCTAAGCCCAAGGGCAGTACCCTTTGTACCCCCTTGGCCTCATGGGGCTCATCTAGTCCCCACCTTGAGGTGGCATACCTAGGAGAGTGTCCCATCACCATACCCCTCTTGAAATCCCTCATCTCCTCAACCATGGATGAAAACATTTAGGACATATAACGAATAAACTGTGGAAAAAACATTAATTCAGTCGTACTTAATATACACTAATATATGTAAACAATCATAACAGCAATGTATCATTAGTATTTCAAATATCTAATAAACAATCACAATTATTTATACTAAACTACACTGCAACTGCATAATTAAAAATCAGATTTCATACCACAAAACTCAGAAAACTAAACTGTTGCACATATGCCAAACAATTAATTTTCCAAATTAGAAGGTACAGATTTCTATTTCCTTTCATTTGATTCCTTTTGCTTTGGAAAGACTCTCCTTTAATACTATCGAGTAGGCAAGGGGTATAACTCTTCATTACATTCATTTACCAAGGGACATGATCCTTAATTACTAATCGCTGAAATTAAGAGTAATTAATTTATTTAATATTATCTCTCAATTGAAATCGATGTTTGCCTTGGAGATGATCGCTATCCCTACATTAATCGCTGATTATCAGAATTACTCTTATTTCTTGAATATCGTTGCTCTTCATTGTTAGTACTATGAATTGCTGCATTGTATTCTTTAATGCTGGCTTTATTAATTTTCACCGTTGCCTTTTAACATATTGTAATCTGCTCCTTACCATATATTTGCTGCTCTGCATTATAATCCCTTGATTGCTGTTGTCTTCATCTTAATCGATGCTCCTTAAATAATTAATGGCTATCCTCTTAATATGGGTCGCTGTGCTCTTCTAGATTGTATGGTTGGCTAACATGAGAGTATGGGTTGGCCAGGCATAGTTTAATTTATTAATGGAAAGTCGAAGCACAATGTTTAGAAGTATACTTGGTCAGCCAGCATAGAATGTTGCAGAGTAAGATGCCAACAAGGATGGTCGACCAGTAGTCTATCTTGCATATTGATAATCTTGCTATATGAAATGGGACATCACATGCTTTTACATGGATTATGCACTACACATATGAGGATGTGTTATGAAATTTATTTTCTTAATAAAGTTGCTTCATTTATATTGCATGCTTATGAGTTATTGAGTTACTGATCATTTTTGTGAGATTGAATTGGGTCACGATTCTTACGGTATGCATGTTTTTCTCTCATAGGGTTATGTAGGAAATGGATTCAATGAACTGGACATTGATGCATTATTTCCTAACAAGAAGCACTCACTTGAAGTCTGATTTTTCTACCAATTCAATCAATTAACTATATATGATTTATATAAATAATTTATACATACATACATACATATATTAATTGATTTAATTAATATATATTTATTTATATTCATTACTTTATTTATAATATATATTTATATAACATATAATTAGTAAATATTAACTATATTTATTATTTATATATCAACTAATTTATTATATATAAAATTTATTTATTTATTGTTAATTTATTTAAATATTGAAAAAGAGTCGAGATATTTATTAAATTAATATATTCATATATTAAATTGTTTACATAAGTGATAAATTGCAATTTCTTTTACTGATTTTTATAATTATTTTTTTAAATATATATAATATTTTAGCTGTCACCACCCTGCTGTCCCCAACATTTGGAAAAAAATTGTCATATATATTGATTGTTTTGCATACCTTACATATCATTGGTCTTGGCAAGATTTAGTCTCTCAAAGGGATTTTGAAGTGTTGGCTGTTTGGTTTAATGAATTGTTACTTGGCTTTTCTTGTTTAGCCTCTTTGGAATTTGTCCTCTCCCTAAGCCTTTGTCGTGGTTAGGTGGTTTTTATACTAGATTGATACCTGATTCTCTTAGTTGTCCCGACATACCATGCTATTATCTTCTTATTGTTTTGTTCATGATCTACTAGTTTCTCTTGGATGAGGATGCAACAAGAGCTAGATGACCATGTTGTTGGCAGATCTCTATTGGTTTACCCTGCTCATTTCTTCCCCTATCCAGCAGTAATCTGTCAATATTGGCCTGTTTAAATCAATGTTGACACATATCTTGGCATAGTTGATGACTAAGAGAAGTCAAGTGTTCTGATGTGTTCTCTGATGGCACTTCCTATTATTCTGATAATAGTTCACTCGTCAATCTTCTCCAAGGAGAACTCAGAGGCCTACCCAAATTGGTACTGCGCTTAGGAGGTCTTCGATTGAATTAAATGCAAGGAACCATAATTTGATAGAAAGGCCAAATTTTTCCATGCACTATGGTCCACTTTGAAAGCCCAATCTTTCTCTTGTTCCAAGCAAATGGAACACAAAATAGTTTTCAGACATCATGACAATGCCCAAAAAATCAATAGGTTTCCAAAAGTCTCTTGTTCCTATAATCCAAGTATTTGAGTCTATAATCTCCCCAATTTCCCTTATTTTTGTCCTAAATTAATATTTGGGGCATTTATATTACAGTGACTCAAATAAGAAAATAAAAAATAATATAAAAGTCACTTTATTAAATTAAAAAAAAAATCTTCTAGAAGTTTGCGCTAAGCCTTTAAAAAGGGATAAAGGTAAATCATTTGGCATCTAGAGAAATTATTATCTTTTGGAGATTGTCCAAAATTTGGAGAGCTTAGCTTGCAAGAGGCTTGAGGATGGAAACCCTCGAGTTCCAAGATCAGAGGTTTGGACGAAAACCCAAATCCTCTCAGGCAGATTCAATCAGGGTTCGCACAGAGCTTCAATGAGCAAATGACCAATTACCGATTGTGAAATTTGTGAGTCTTCTCCAAAGACAAATTTCAGAGATAAAATTGGGATATGCTCAGAGACAGCTCTTGGTTCATTTACTGGAGGAGTTTCAAGTAAAATCATCTATTCTATTTTGGAGCTTGATAAATGTGGAGGTGTTTGATACATTTCTGAGTTGAAGAATTTGGTGTTCACTGAGTGAAGAATAATTTAATTATTTTTTGAAGTTATTCCAGTCAAACCCTATGCCTGAAAGAAAAGAGCATTGTAATATTTTTAATGAACCTGGATTTCCATTAAGCTAGCCGCATGGTATTTATCTGGCAAAGGAATTTGTGGCCGTGGAAGGTCGTTGCAGGAGATTAATATTATAAATTACAATCTGTATTTTTAGCCACTCCATCTTATATATGGTCACAGCTTGTAATAGCCGATTCAACTCAAATATAGCCGCAGCTATAAGGCTGCCACATTATATTAAGAACTGAGTATCTTGTTGACTTGGAAATCACGGCACTCATAGTAAAAGGGAATTACATGAGGTTTCAGGAGACCCTTGTCTGATTTTGGGAAGTCTGGAATGTGAATCGAAGGAAATATGTATTAGCCGTAGGGGTCAAAGTTGATGCCCAAGCTGGAAGGACCACTGAAGGACATTTTAAATCTTTGCCACCACCTTATTAAGTCTGTAGCTGCATATTTCCTTGGGCCAATGGATATTTTAATGCATTTACTTCTGGCCGTTTCATACTGAAGGAGAAGCGTGGCAAATATTGAAATGCAGCCCCACCTTTTAGCAATCGAAGTCTTCATTAATAAATCCATACCCTCTTAAAAGGAGCCGCATCTATTATTAGAGGGCGCTGTAACCATTGTGGACTGTGTGAGGGTGACGTGGAGGATAGACTAGTCAAGCAGCCGCTAACTCTGTTCTTTGTCATCAATTCTTCCTAGAGAGGTGTGGAGTATGGAGTAGTCTAGAGTTATCGGGCCCTTTGTGTGTGTATGCTTTATATTGCTATAGCCACCTATTTGGAGTCAAACATCAAGCCATGAGAAAAGACCAACTTGAACATTCCCTTGCCAGGTGTATGAAGTAGCAGCAGATAAGACAAAAGAAACTAAGTAGAAAATATTGTATATGCACTTCAGGATAGAAGTGAAATATTCTTTAAGAGGCCTGATTACATTTGTTGGTGTAAGGAGAAGTCTAGGTGCTGTGCTTTGCTAATCTGGTGCCGCACTTAACATCCAGAGTGATAACTGAAACTTGCATGAGAATTTCTGAGCATACAGTATTTCAGGTCAGAGTTTGTAACGAAAATGTGTTGATTATCAGACTGTAAATGCATAAGACCTTCTGTTGTTTCACTTGCATGAAATCCCCGTGTATTGCAAATAATATTCCTGTTCTTATGTTGCTGAATAGAATGTAAATCTCTATTTTCTGTGCAATCCATATTATGCTTAATGTTTATGAGAAAACTCTTGTGCCAAACACAATCAAAGCATAATAGCAGTTTGACAAAATGTCATACATGTCAAACAGAGAAAAATTGAAAACTATCGCCCAATCTCAGTGAGGAGATTTTACAGAGTCCAAGGAAAGCTCCCATGAATTAGCAGATCCAGATCTTCTCATTGTGCAACCACTGCCTGTTTTTCATTTCATTAACTGAAAATTTGACTTGGGCACACATTTCCGTCCTTAGGTAATAATAACTAACCACCATTTTTCTTTTTGACAGGACAATTTGAATGGGCTATAGTTCTAAGACCATGGTGATGAATAAACTGGAATAGGTCTTCTTTGCAGATCTGATATTTTTCTTTAAAATCTGCAAGTCTGAAATTAGGGTCTGATTGGGGAGAGAGTTGGCATTTTGAGGAGACCATGGCCAATCCCAGGGGGCTGTTTCTTAATTCAATTAACCTTTGACTGGTTGGAGTATGATCTTACTATCAGGATGGTAGGTTAGGTATGATGTGTCATTGGAGAGTGTATGGACAGGGAGGTGGGAGGCCGGAGCTCTCTATTATAGAGCAAAAAATAACAAACCTCTTCTATGTATTGACAATCATTATTTTCCCTTGCCACATAGAATCATTTTCATCCTCCTTGAAGACATTGATGAATTTGATGAGAAAGCAAAATTTGAATTACTCAAATTGTAGTTACAAAATTCACCAGAAACTCACCAAATCGGAAAGTCCTAACATGAGCAGCATGAAACAGGCCCAGGTTCTAACTAATCAGACTTGCTAAGTCTGCTGAGCTTGTAGGACTCACTGAGTCCAAAGCCTCAGACTCAGCTATCAAAACAGAGGTGGAAAAGTGAAAAAACAAACAAAAATAAATTTAAAAATAAAACCTCAAACCTTCAAAAGGACCTACATCACTTCTAAATGCTATTCATTTCATTTGCAAGCACAAACAAGGAGAAAACAAGAGCATTTGAAGCAAATACAATTCATTGAATAAAAAATCAGCAAACATAGTTAGGTACTAATTAGTGCTCTATGGCTTCAACACTAGCATTTTTGAAGGGTTTCGAGTCTAGACTCTCGGAGCTTGGTTAAAAGTGATAAAAGTTGTGAAAAACATGTACCATTAAAATTTGTGTCGTCTCAAGGTTTTAATTTGGGCTGTCCCCAGACCCCACAAGGGGCATTGCCCCTTGACCCCACTAAGGGCATTGCCTCCAAATTCCCATAAGGGGCATTGCCCCTTGACCCCACTAGGGGCATTGCCTCCAAATTCCAACGGGGGAACTGCTCCCAAACCTTGCAAGACCTCTACCTCCAAACCCCTGCAAGGAGCACTCCTCTCAACCCTGTTGGGTGCTGCTGCCCTCAAACTCCAGCTCTAGTTTTAAAAAGAAAAAAAGAAAAATCATTTTAGGCCATGATGGATGCTAAGGCAACACATTTTTGAGTTCTCTCAAGTTTTTTCCAATTAAATCCCAAGTATTGGAATCACATCTATACTGTCGGTTTGCTGAGTGAAATCCATAAGGGGCATTGCCCCTTGACCCCACTACGGGCATTACCTCCAAATTCCCACGGGAGAACCACTCCCGAACCTTGAAAGACCTCTACCTCCAAACCCCTGCAAGGGGCACTGCCTCTCAACCCTGTTGGGTGCTGCTGCCCTCAAACTCCAGCTCTAGTTTTAAAAAGAAAAAAAGAAAAATCATTTTAGGCCATGATGGATGGTAAAGCAACACATCTCGAGTAATGCTAGCATGGTTGTAGCAACTAGCAACATTGCAAACTTGTCTAAGATACCAGTACAAGACCCCACCTAGAGCTAGTGATGTTGGATCAAATGATACCAGCTCCTCTCTACCATAGTTCATGACTCCATATGATTTTTGTTTTTGACACCATGAATATCATAATCATTGAGATTTGTACGCCTGAAACACTTGAAAATATTTATATATTTAAAATTTTGACTTCCTTCAAGTCAAATCCACTTTTGTACTCATTTGATAGATGTGTAGCTGTCTATTAGATCAAAGTACCTTCTAATAATTAGTTTATTATGTCTATAAAGTTGAATTATTGAAGGCTGCATATTAAAAGCTTTAAATCCTCTAAAAAATCTCTATGTTTCATAGTTTTTCAATTTGCCAAGTCTTTGCTGAATTTGGCTACCAAGTCTGAGTCCAGGTCAAAAATCAGCTTGCCAAGTCTGAGTTTTGTAACTATGATTCCAATTGATAGACCAAGACATACAGCTTATCATTACCTAGTTATAAAGCAGTTTGATGCACACTTATGTATTGTAAAAGGTTGCTTGCCAGTAAAACAATTAACATTGTGATTTGAACATTATAGTACAGATATGCTCTAGTCAAGTTAGCAAGGGAGTTAACACAATGGTTACATTTTAAGATAGACCCAAACCTTTTGGTTATAATCATTGTGAATGTCCCTGATAATTTGTATAATCTTGCCATCCATTAATCAATTGATCAGTTAATTGTCATTGCAGATTAAGATAGTGATGATAGGTTGATATTAACACCAAGGGCTCCATTGTGTGAATATATCCTTCATCAAGCATTATATTGTGAATGCATATTTTATCAAGTGATATGTGAGGAAGGGGTAGAACACTGTGAGGCGTTGTTTCCAAATGAACGCAAAAGATTGCTACAAATGTTTTATAACATTCAAAATCTTTAAAAATCAAAATTAAACCAACAGTAATATGCAATTATTAGTAATCTTATTATAAAACCATATGAACAGTATATTATGACGCATTACTTACTAACAAAGGCACTTATACACTTCTTCACCATACATACCGTTAAGACTGTCTCCAAAGCAGATTTCTGTGTGATGGGATGTAAATCAGTAGGAATCTGCACCAAATATCATGACATTAATTTCATAAGAAAATATTGTCTGTGCTGTGACAATTTCTTTGTAATTATATAAATGTTGAGAAAGATTAACTGATAATTTTATCACTACACACTAATGACCAGAAAAGTATATGGTGTGCTAACATTCACCAAATATAAAAGATTAAATGTGGCATTATAATTTAAATCTCAGGCAGCCATTATCATTATTACTACATTTTGATTCTGAAAGACAGACATATTTACTCTGATTTACATTTTGCTGATTACTATAAATAACCATACATTAAAGAACGCAAGATTTAACCTGAATAAAGAACCATAAAGAAATTCAAGGGGATAACACAGTCTATGAAGCAAATTTCAAAGGTCAACACTAGATGTCGCTTCATTTATGTAACTAACATTGCACACTACTTAAATTTAATATTTTACCACTGCATAAACATGACCTTTTCATCAATAGAAAAATAAAATATTCAACCATATTTTAACATGATTTATTGGTGTCTCTTTCAGAATCCTTACACTACCATTTTAAGTAGCATCTGAACATATATCAAGGTATTCAAATTGTAAAATAGTGGATATAGGCTATCCTGAGAGCGAGTATACAGAAACCATCCATAGCTATTCAAATACTGTCCCTTGGTCCTCTGCTTGCAGCAGGAATTGGGGTACATATTCCTTTATTCATTAACTGAAAAGAAATGGATGCTTCAAAGAGAGCAGAAAACTAGTCCATGATGCCTATACACAGCAGCTTGTAACTTATGCAGCTGAAGACACCATGACCAGGTTATTTAGAGAGAATTTCAGTCCTATGATATATGCTGTGCATGCTCCAGGAAAATTATTAATGATACTGATGAGGCTTGAAGACACGAACTGTTAAATTTTGTTGAGCTGCTAATAGAAGATGATGCAAATGGATCTAATAATGATTGGTGTGGATCAAAGTAGAATTCCAGACACAGCAAACTGAAAGTGTAAATGAAATTCAATTACTTGGGTTTAAAACAAGACAGACATGAAAAGAACCTGGCAAAATAAAAAATGCTGAAATATTTCTAAAAATTCAAATTTGAAAAAATAAAAAAATGCATTTTATTTTAAGCCAAATAGTGTGTAGAGAGGACAGAAACATAAGACATAAATAAAGAATTTGTTGAATGTTTCCAATTAGTCTCAAATCCTAAATCGAGTTTAAAAAACCTGGAACCACTCTTGAAATTAAAAAAATACATGTAAATGAAAAACTGAGAGTTAAAAGGCAAAGGGAGCAGATATTTTCAAAAAAACTCGGAAAAACATGTAAGCTATGATTAACCTGAAGGATTCTCCAATGCAAACCTAGGTTAGTGAAAAAATTGGCCTGGCCAGCTGCCAATTTTAACCAGCACAGCCCCAGCCCTGAGCCACGGTTAACCATGAGTTTTTCCTAGGTAATGTTGCTATGTTACAGATGATGCTTTTAATGTATTTGAGAGAAGCATAATATTAGTAGCAATCACAAGTGAGACAATTGAACATCTTTCGTTTGCTTCTATCACTTTCCTTTCTAGTAATGGCATTACAAACATACATTCCCATTACTCAGCAATCAGCATTGTAATTGTACTTCAGTAGTTTAATTCTTTTAGCATGAAGTGTGGATCATCGTATCTGTAAATGGTTAAAAAGTCTATTATTAACATAAAAAAAGGTTACAATATATAGAAGTGCATAGAGCACTGTAGATATTAATGATATCTACCTAACTAACCTACTTGATACTGTAGAAAACAGTATATTAGACTAAACATAACTTTACATTGACCATTAAATAAAAAGAGAATAATATATTCTAACACCCTCCCTTAATGGTCAATTCATCAACAACACCAAGTTGCCCCCTGAATTTTACAAACTTATCCGGGCTCAGAGACTTGGTGAGAATGTCTGCAATCTAATCTGCAGTCGGAACATACTGCAACTGAACTGATCCGTCTTCTACCAGCTTGCGGATGTAGTGACCATGAAGCTTGACATGCTTGGTACGTTCATGGAAGACTGGATTTTTGGCCAGTTTGAGCACCCCTTGGTTATCAGTGTACAAGGGAGAAGGACCTGCTTGTGACATGTGCATGTCAGAAAGCATCCTACGAAGCCAAACTGCCTCACATGCTGCTTTAACAGTTCCTCGATATTCAGCTTCTGTCGAGGAAAGAGCTACTGCTTGTTGCTTCTTGCTGGTCCATGTTACATCACCAATACCCAAACTGAATACATACCCAGAAGTGGATTTTTTGCCATCTACTGAACCTGCCCAATCTGAGTCTATGTAACCAATCAGCTTTGGATCCTTGCATCTGCCATACAAAATGCCATAGTTTGAAATGCCATTAACATATCTCAGTACTCGCTTCGCTGCAATCCAATGATCAGCTTTTGGAACTGTCATGAAGCGAGAAATGTAGCTCACTGCAAAACTAATGTCAGGTCTAGTGGCAGTGAGGTAGATGAGGCTGCCCACTAGTTGCCTAAAGGTCGTTTCATCAACCGGAGGTGAATCAGAGTTGGCTGACAACTTTAGCCCCTTCTCCATAGGTGTGGAAGCAGGTTTGCAGTCCTGCATCCAGAATTTGTCAAGCAAACTGCTAGCATATTTTGACTGAGAGATAAAGATGCTACCATCAATCTACCAAACTTCAATACCCAAACAATAATGGAGAAGCCCCAAATCTGTCATGTCAAAAGTCTAACACAAATCCTGTTGGATTGCTGCAATCAAATGTGTTGAACTGCCAGTAATGATTAAATCGTCAACACAGACAACAAGAAAGAGAATATCATCACCAGAGTGTTTGACATACAGATTACTGTCAGAAGGGTTGCGCTGAAAACCATGATCAACCAAGTACTGATCAATCTTGAAATACCATGCACGGGGAGCCTGTTTGAGGCCATAGAGCGCTTTTACGAGCCTACACACCTAATGTTCTTTGCCGGCAACCTTGAAACCAAGAGGCTGCGTCATATAGACTTCTTCCTGCAAATCACCATTGAGGAAGGCACTCTTGAGGTCCATCTGATGAACTGTCCATCCAAATTGGGCTGCAATAGCGAGAAGAAGACGAATTGTGCTCATCTTGGCAGTAGGAGCGAATGTCTCCTCGTAATCGATGCCCTCCCGCTGTGTAAATCCCCGAGCAACCAATCTGGCCTTGTACTTATCCAAAGTACCATCTGCATGATACTTGACCTTGTAAACCCATTTGCAGCTGACAGGTTTCTTCCCAGGAGGAAGATTAGAAAGAACTCAAGTGTGATTCTTCAGGAGACTATGATATTTTGTCTGCATAGCCTGTTCCCACTCTGGAATTCCTTTAGCCTCGGAATATGTATGAGGCTCATAGATGCTGTGGATGTTGGCCATAAGAGCAAAGTTGACGGTGTGTTGTTGCTTGCTCTTGCTACGAGTAGATCTGCCCTCAATGAGTTCATCATCATGAAGATCACCGATTGTCTTGGCCCACCACTTAGGGCGACGAGTAGAAGTGCCAACATCTGAAACAGGAGTAACAACATCTCCTAGGATTTTTGGAAACAAAGTCATCTGGATATGAGTCCTGAGGAAAATCAAGTGGTGCTATATCATGATCAATAGACTCCTCATCTTCAGAGTCAGAATGCTCTGAAGCCCTCCCATCATGGGAACCAAGAGGAAGACGAACACCCTCATCAGGAACCTTCATCGGTTGATCCGCAGGACTTGTTGTAGGAACAAAGGGACCAATAGTCTCATCAATCACAACATCACGACTGAATATAAGACGATTTGTCTCCACATCAACCAACCTGTAAGCTTTGTGATTGTCGCTGTAGCCAGTAAACATAAGTGTCTGGCTCTTGGAGACCAACTTGGCACGTTTGGCATCTGGAATCCATACATGAGCGATAGAACCGAAGACTTTCAAATGGCCCACCTTAGGCTTGCATCCTGACCAGGCTTCTTCAGGAGTCATCTTCTTAACGGCCTGTGTAGGTGACCGATTCAGGAGGTAGACTGCAGTGTAGACTGCTTCAGCCCAGTATTTCTTAGGTACATTTCTGTACTCGAGCATAGAACGAGCCATTTCGATAATGGTGCGATTCCTGCATTCAACGACACCATTCTGTTGAGGGGTGTAGGGTGTGGTAAGTTGGCGCTTAATGTCGTGTGCAGCACAAAAAGTAGAGAAGTTAGTTGAACAAAACTCCCCCCCATTATCTGACCTTAGAGTAACAATGTGAGAACCCGATTCTTTCTCAACAAAGGCTTTGAACTGCTGAAATGTGTTGAACACATCTGACTTTTGTTTCAGAAAATACGCCCACATTTTGCGACTAAAATCATCAACAAACAATAAAAAGCACCTGGACCCAGTAACAGAAAGAGTGTTCATCGGTCCACATATATCAGCGTGAACCAATTGAAGTACCTTGGAGGCTTGCCAAGAATCACCATCCGAGAACAGTGTCCGATGCTACTTGCTAGCTTGACAGGCTCCACAAACTCCATGATTTTTAGTTTGGATCTCAGGTAGACCAGCAACAAGACCCTCCCGAGATAACTGAGAGAGGTAGTGGACAGTCAAGTGCCCATAACGCTGATGCCAAAGTTTGTTGATGGTTGTACTTCGGGCTGCTAGAGCGTGCTCTTGAGAATCACCAGAATCAGCAAGTTTGTACAGACTGTGATCCTCAAGTCCCATAGCAATTGTAGTACGAAATCATTAACGATGCTTAAGTGGACGAAATAAAACAACATCCAACCGGGAGAATGCGATGATCCGACCGGGACGAGAGGAGATTATGTTCCATGCCCGAACATAGTAGACATCGAGAAAGAGTAAATTTCTTCCTCCCGAGTGAATCTGGACAGTGCCCTTACCAGCAACTGTGTACTCTTCTCCTCCTCCGAAAATGATAGAATCTGAGAAGGGTTCGAACTTTGTGAACCAATCCCGACGATGAGTAAAATGTCGTGAAGCACCTAAATCGATATACCAGGCAGAAGAATGTACGGGATCTGCAGTTCTCTTGGCCATAAACGCATAGAATGCAGACGCTTTCTGCTTAGTGTGCTCGGCGACATGTGCCCTTTGTTGAGAGCCTCCTCCCCGCTTCTTTGTTCGAAGCCATCCGAAAGTGCGACACCAACCTTAATGTGACCGTATTTATGGCAATAATTGCACTGAACGTTCTTCTTCTTCTTCTTTGCTATCCCGGGCGGAAGAACCAGAGCCTTTCGGCTGAGAAAACTGAGCCTTCCCTTTGTTCTTAGCAGAAGATTTGGCAAAGAACACTTGTTCTGTGGAGGAGGAACTGGTACTGCTTCCAAACTGTTGTCTCCAACGATCTGGTTGTAGAAGCTTGTTACACAAGTCTGGAAACTTCAAGTCAACGTTTGTTGAAGTAATAATGAGCGTCTCAATGAAATGCTCGTAAGACTTTGGCAAACTCCTAAGAGTAATGACGACCATGTCCTCTTCCTCCATCTTTCGTCCAATGGCTTCCAGCTGGTCGCGAATCTCCTTGATCTTTGTTAGATGCTCTTGAAGAGTGGTGTGCTTCTCGTCCATCATTATTGAAAAAAGCATGTTCTTAAGAAAAAATGCATGACTCTTATCTGACGTTGCATGGAGATCCTTCAGGGTTGTCCATACCTCAACAGCTGTTTTTCCTGACGGCAGTTGTGGCAGCTGGTCGTCAGTGACTGAAAGCTTGATGAGCATGACGGCTTCCCGGTTGCATTCATCCCATTTGTCCTGATCCTTTCCGGCTACAGTGGGTCGAGGTGATGTACCTAGAACAACCGCATCAAGACACCAATACTCGAAAATGGTCAGCATACGCTGCTACTAGGTGTTGTAATTCTTCCCGTTGAACTTCTGGCTACTTTCGAGCATTATGTTCGTGAGAGATGCCATCACGTACCTTGCAGTCAAACAGGTGAAGGCAAGATAATGCAAAGAAAACAGAAATACAGAAACCCGAAAACGGATTTTGAGGTTTTACTGAAAACCCAAAAAAGATAAATAAAAACCCAAAAGGATGGAAGAATACCCAAAAAAAATTGACAACACAAATTTCGAGGCACGGAAAACGAGGTACCCAAAAAAATCTAGTGACAACCCAGTTGAAATCTCGAAAAACCCAAAAGGAATCTACAATCAATAAAAAAATTCGATTTCAAACTGAGGCACAAATTTTGAGGCATAGAAAACGAGGTACCCAGAAAATTTGAAGACCAACCTAGTTGAGATCTCAAAAAACCCAGAAGGAATCTGCAAACGAAAAAAATTTCCGCCTTCAAACAGAGGGTCAAAACCCTAGACGAACTTGTAGAAACCCTAGGCCGTCATTGAAGACCAGAAAAATTGCAGAAAACAGCTCGAATCTGCACGAAAATTTGGCAAAAGAGATGCCAAACCCTAGGTGACTAAGTTGCAGGAAGGGGCGACCACAATTTTGCTAAAAAAACCACCCAAAATCAGGCAAAAACGTGAAAAAACGCGATTTCACAGAAAAACGTGATTTTCAAATCTGAAATCCCATAAAAATGCAGATTTTTCCCGCCCAAAAATGCATGCAAACAGAGATAAAAGCGCCCAGAAAGTCAGAAAACCCTCACACAGAAAACCAACAAAAAAAAAAAAACGTGCTTTCAAAATCGTGTGCCCAGAAAAGACCAAATCGCTTGCAAAAGGGACGATTTTTCTAAGGGAAACAAAACACGATTTTTGGCAGAAAGAAAACACAAATTTTTAAGGTTTTTTTCTTACGGCTCTGATACCATGTAAACGGTTAAAAAGTCTATTATTAACAGAAAAAAGGTTACAATATATAGAAGTGCATAGAGCACTGTAGATATTAATGATATCTACCTAACTAACCTACTTGATAGTTGATACTATAGAAAACAGTATATTAGACTAAACATAACTTTACATTGACCATTAAATAAAAAGAGAATAATATATTCTAACAGTATCATATGGTACATACTTGTTCAATTGTGCTTATGATAATACAATTTTCATACTTGTATATAGTAATTTTGAATTTTGAAGTTCCATTATCCAGTATTAACTATTTTCATTAAGAAGCCATTATGTGCAAAATTTGAAAAAACGTGTATGTTTAGGCCAAAATACCTATGCTATTTCATTCTGTCACATCAACTAGTATATATGTTTATCCTTCTTGTTTACTATAAATGTTCACCCAAGTTTCTGCCCTAAGAAAAACCCAAGTTGTCCCCAGTTTTTGATACACCTGTTTACAACATTTCCAAATTCCTGTTTCCAATACACATTGTAAAGCAGATATTTAGCATTATCCACTACCCAGCTTCTACATCAATATAAAAAGCACAAAGCTAAAAAGATTTGACAATCAGAAAAATTTAGGTGAGCATCAATGATATTACCTAGTAACGTAAATGGGAACAAGCATTTCAAAAATTCAATCCTCCAAACACTATTCATATGCATTTGCAAAGCTGGCTATAAGGAAAGAAAGAATGTATCTCAGAGAAGGAAATGCATAATCAAACAATAAATCCATACCCCGCGGCCATCATCTTTGATGCTAATAGAGTCATCGGGGAAGAGAATAATATCTATGGTTGTAGCAAACCCAGCCTGAGCCTCATCAATGGCATTGTCCAAAACTTCATAAACCTTATTTCATGCACAAAATAAATGAACAAAATGGAGTAAGATCAAGAAGTATTTAAAAATGGTTGTTTTGTATTCAGCAAGGTAAAGATTCTAATAAATGTATTCAGATAAAAACCAAATGATGTAGACCACGAGGTCCTGTGCTTCCAATGTACATCCCTGGTCGCTTTCGTACTGGTTCTAGCCCTTCCAAAACCTACAATTTAAAGAAAAACGCTGTCATACATATTCCACGAGGTCTCATCTAAATCAACAATGAGCTAGCACAATAGAAAATATAAATCAGTCTCAAATTCTAGCACATAAAATGTCAAGAATAGCCAAGTATTGGTAACTTGAGACAGTATTTATTAAGTCATTTTACCTTAAAAAGCATATGGAAACAAACCAGTTTGTTGTAAGTGTGCAAAAGTTATCTAGAGAAGCTTTATTAACCACACTTCATGTTCAAACAGGAAAATAGTTTGTAACCATATGAGTATCTATTATTTCAGCAAACTTGAATCTCTCAACCCAACATAAATTCTTCTCATTGTTATTTTCTGATGCAATGGACTGTGCATCAAAACTTCCAAGAAAGAACTTACCTCATCCAGACATTCCTTCTACTTTTTCTTGGAAAAACATGTGTTTAGAAGGCAAACATTTAACAAGCGTATGGAGATAAGATAAGCTTGACCTATATTCTAAGCACCAAGCAGTGGAAGATTACAATTCCTTTTGTACATATGTGTGCTTTTTTCAATACACAGTACACATTATATGAGAACAAAAAATGGCAACAAAAATCATTTGAGTGATACCTATTGCTATCATAACTGAAATTCAAAGGCTCAATGAATGTATCACTCTCCACTACAATTATTCTATGTACACTCACATGAAAAGCAGCTGACAAATAGAAAGGAAAATAGAATGGTCAAGTTTAATGATAGGCTAGCATTTTACAAAAAGATAACTAATAATTTATAATATAGAACAGAAGGATAACTAACAATTTATAAAATATAACAGAACAATATGGTACCTAGATGAGTATCGAGAACAGTAACATGACTGATACCATTAGAAATAATTGAAATAAAATAGCAATGCCATTAGGATGCTCTAGAATGCACTTTTTATCAACTGAAAACAATGTGGACTGACTGAGAACATTAGATTAGGTCTTTGTGGTTTTGTAGAACTTTGCCACATTTGAAAATGCCAAACCAGTTCTTGTGTCAATCTTGCCCAATTCCAAGTCTTCTGAGAGTGGTTTATATAGACTGATTCTTTAGTATCCATTATTAAGTGTACATAGTCCAAGGGCTTTGGGTATAACAGTAGAGTGGTGCATTCATAACGAAAGTGACTCAAGTTCAAATCCAAATATCATGATAAGGCAACACAATAATTGGTGGACATACACAAGAAATAACATGTTCAGCACTTTTGACCCCCTGGTGTTCCTAGTTACCTTTAGCAAAAAGCAAGTATTTAGTGGGCAGCACTGAAACTAATGAGCCTGACGAATTCTTGATTTCAAGTGTGAGTTGTTATTAGGAGAATGATATAATCTTTAGCAAAGCATTTCACAATTAAGTAAAACTAATATCCTGCATAGTTACTTTTCATTACCTAGCATCCTTTTACCCTAGAACTTCTTCATTGTAACTGAATATACATTCATCTCCAATTGACCTACTTTGATCAATTTTGGACATTAATATAATTTCGTTCTTTCAATATTCTGTGCTATCAAATTGTTTTCTAGTGGAAGCAAAACTGAAAACACTAAGTATCAATCAAAACCAATGTCAATTGACCAAACATTAGGTATTGTGGTTTTTGTAGAACTTCAATAACAATGCACGAAGTAATACATGCCATCATCTGATTGAATCTAAAATAAGTACAACTACTAAAAGGTGCACAAGGCTATAAATTCAATCATGCTTTCCTCTGAAACCAGCACATATTTAGAACTCAGAGCCTCTCAAGGGAGATTCTCGCAGGCAAGAACACCTTTAAAATGTTGGCATTCACTAGCACGGAAAATATATACTACCCCATTACGTTACTGTGTAATTTGTGTAGTTGCAATGAAAAACATTTTACCAAGGAAGTGATGTGCCTCAAAGAACAAACTGCCATTCAGAAAAAAGAATGATGAATAGGGACATTTCTAAACGCCAAGAAACACTACAAGAAGAAAACTATCACTTCCTAGTAGCTCTGGACAAATCATCTTCTGAAAACATCTTTTGTGGATGCACACTAGCATCACTTAAAAGTTGAAAAATAAATTTAGAACTTAACCTTCATTTAAAATTTCATCTTTGGTAATGTTATTCCGAAGAGAAGTGTGCCCTAGGGGTTGGCTGTTTCAATTAAATGCCAGTGTCCATAAATACACCATTTCTACTGAATGCTATCTCTGTAAATAACAGTAAGAAGATTTTGTTTCTATAAAATCTTTGATTTCATGCTATCTATTGTATATAAATAACAATTGCAAATTTTGAACTGCACATTTAAAATCCTCCAACAATTTATTATATATAAATGCAA
>VDFB02373148.1:0-12236 GCA_007258455.2 Sequoia sempervirens | reverse complement strand
CCAACAAAAATTTGTATAGGAGCAAGAAAGGAGGAGATGACCAGTTGATTCTTTGTTGTCTTTATAAAGAGGGCATCTACCAGGACCTTGAACCCCTACCAATTTAAACCTATCCTCTATAAGGATCTTCCTTTGCAAAGCCAACCATGTGAAAACTCCAGCCTTAGGGAGGCAGGATTTGTTCCAAAAAAGGTAAGTGGGCCAATCTTGCTTTCTAACCGCCCCATCTTCCACCTTATAGCCTAGCTTAACTTAATACTCCACAATTTTTTAGCAGCTCCATCTTATTCTATCCTCTTTGCGAGAAAAGCTCACAGACTTGTTTGACAAAATACTCTCTAACTCACTGATCTGCGCTCCATCCACCTGAAGACCCCTGAAGCATTTGAAATATTTTATAGGATAACATTTATAAAGAATTTTTAGGGAAATGGACATCCATACAAATCAACAACATCATTATACTTATTAAATCTTCATCAAAATAAAATCTACAACAATATCCAGTATATATAAAATAACAAGATAATTATTATAACATGATCATCATCTATAATTAAAACAAGTGAGTCAAATATATCTATAATTTAATTGAATTTGACAACATCCATCCTGAGAATTAAATTAAAATAATCATATGTAATAAATATCCATCCAAAAATCATCAACCACTTTCAATATATATAAATTGACAAGTAAATACTAATAAGATCATCATCATAAATAACTAAAACAAGTGAAAGTCAAATATGCCAGTAGATCAATAACATGTCAAAATGATACATGTCCAATAATCAACATAAGTCAAAATGATATATGTACAAATGATATAAGTAAAAATGATAAATTATGTAACTCAAAATGATACAAGTCAAGATGATACATGTCCAAATGATATAAGTCAAAATGATACATGTCAAAATGATACAACTCAATAATATGGTACTGCAGGCCATGAAAATGATACATATGATAGTAACCATGAAAAGAGGCATCATAACGATATATCAACAATGATCCATGATGCAATCTATATGATCATGAATGTCACTGGCTACTACCAGCAACTGCCTCATCATCACCATCGTGATCATCATCATCATCATGATCATCATCGTTGTCATCATCATCGTCATCGGCCTCAGTGCCTTTTGTATATGTGTCATCATCATCCTCTGCCATGTGATATGTACTAGAACCAACATATTCTAGATCTATATCATGAGGATCATCTTGATCTTCTGGAAGACTTGTGTTCTACAAAAAGAAAAACATATAAAATGAAAAGTTATTATTTATTTCATGCAATAATTTATTTTTTTGTTATATATCTAATATTACAACATATGAAATGAAACCATAATCATATTACATCATATCAAAGTGCACATACCATAATAAAATTTCAAAAAAGTTACAGGTAATATGTCATTCCAATGATGTAAAACATGCAACAATTCTAATAAACGTTAGTAAAGATCATAAGAAAAATTGTTATACAATTTAACTATCAATTATAAATTCTATTACATAACCTTAAGTGCTAACCCTCTACATTTTGTGCTATATATGATTATGTTTGCCTCGAAGATCCTTTGAGAGTTAACTGGTCTATATATCTTCTCCTATATTTCAGAAATGGATATTTTTCTAGGACATTTTGGCACTGTAATATGCTTGAAAGGTTCTTTGATAATTAACTAGTCTATATGTCCCTGTATTTTAGAGTCAATATTGAAAGTCAAATTTTATTATGATTTTAACTAGAGATTAGATCGAGGATATTGAGCTTTTAAGATATGTTCTTTCTAGTTGAACATACATGGATGTATATAAATCCTCAAATTTGTGCAATGATACTCAAATATTAGTGTTTCTATTTGCATGAGATAAGTAAATCAATGGGGTAATCATACCAGACACTCGGGTATATAATAACAGGCCTAGTGGTAGGTACAATGATATGCCTTGAAATTACATTTGTAGATATTCCATACCTATTGAATGAAGAAACCCATTGGCCATGGATGAGATACATAAAGGTACTTTTCACATTGCTAGACACACCCAATGTGAAAGTAACGACCTCACTACATACCGCGTTACATAGAAAACTAATAGTCCCTCTTAGCAGGGATTTACTTTGGCTGGAGCTACCTCCTCCATGATCTATGTTTGCAGCTACTACTACTCCCTTTGAACTAGAGCAACCTGCTTCCTCTGAATTTGGAAGCTCAACCTCATCTGTGCTATGGCTACTTGGTAAAGCTCTGCTAAAGTCATTTGAGTATCCTATCTCTTCCAACTAGGTCCATTCCCACCAAGTGGGTTTTCTAAGGCGGTCCTCCTGCCACCTAAAAAATGCTTCATAACTAGCTCTATGTACCTCTCGATGAAGAGGTCAACCCCATACTTAGTACAATTGTCGCTCTTTGATCCCCAATATGATGGAGTCCTCAACATACACAGCTGCCTCTGGCCATAACTATACTAAGTGTCCTGTGAACTCAACTGTATAGCCTTGATCCTCCAAGGCTAAAACTGAGAGCACATTCATTCTTAGACTAAGAACATATTGAACATGATGAAAGGCTAGAGTCCATCCTAACTCTAACTCAAATGCAGCTAAACCCTCTCTTCTACCAACTACTCCTTTTGTGTGGATCCCACACCTCACCAAACATCTAGCAGCTACTGAGCTAGTTGGTTGTAATAGATCACACTCCCCTATCATAGTGCATATGGAACCACTGTTTAGATATCGCCCATCTCGGGAAATCTCCTTTGAAGCATAATGACCAAATTCAACCTTTGTAAGGTAAGAGGCAATGTCTTCAACAACAAGCATCTAAATCCTCTAAAGCTTCTCCTTTAGAACCATGATTCTACTCTCATGCTTGGCCTGAAATAGTGAAGCAAGGTATATTAGTTATACTTATTAAATTACTATAGAAACAAACTTTTACTGTTGTTTAAAACCACTCCCACTGATCTTAATTTTTCCACCCCTTTTAATACTGCATTTCTGAGTGAGGACTATTATCAAACATTTCACATGTCATCTATGTTTGTTGATTTTAGTTGGTTGTAGGTGTTGGTCCAAGTTTAAAGTCTTAAACAGTGTCTTTTGAGGTGTTAATTCACCCAAGAATTTACCACAATCATAGGACTATTATCCTTGGATGCAGGTGTTCATCAACAAATTGTGTCAGAAACTGACCCTCCCCTCCTCATGACAACTAATGACCACAATCTCGAGGAAAATGGCATGCAATAGGCCAAGGTACATGGGCACCTGGCCCACCAATCTATTTGTCTAACTCTAATTTTTAATGCCCCTCACTTCTACGTGGGTTGTTGTTTCCCCCCTCTAGCATTGGCGGCGATGGTGAGTAAATGTGCCTTTAGATAACACACTTTGATGGCTTCTACGTTGCATTTTGGCCTCCCCTTTTCAATGGATCGAGGCTCAACATGGGGATGGCGAATACTCTTCTAGATGCGAGTGGAGCTAGAAACGAGAGCCTCCAATTCAGTGCAAGTTACAATTTGTGGCATTCTAGAGCTAGCCATGGCACCTCGTCTGTGACAAACAGTGGTTCGCGATAGTGTGGGACGAGGAGGCAGAGGCAACAGTTATCATTCTTGGGAATTCTACAAGAATTACAACCCAAGCATCCCAATGCACATTCATGAGGCTGCTTATTTGGAAATGCAACAGGAATCTGCAAATCCCCTAGGGTGGTCAGCCCATATTGGGCACTCAAAAACATTTTGGGATGGACCCTCTTGGCTTAGCAGCAACAAGAAGCCTAGGCTACTTCTCCGGTCCAAAATCTCCATTTTTCTCTTGAGCAGGTTAGGGCACACCTGGAAACCTTGGCAGACAAATTAAGTGCTCACCACCCCATTCTATGACAGGCTTCACCGACAAACTCCCACCTATCTCTGCCACCAATTCAGGCCAAGGGGCAAGAGCACCTTCATCCTGTCGCTCAAAGCAGTGAACTGAATGAGGAGTGGACACAAGGGACGAGTGTGGAATAAGAATTGGAGTGCAAGGAGGAGCATGGTTGCATCATCACCTTCGAGCCTCTGCTCAAATTTGGGAGTGATCCAGCCCTAGTTCCTTCGAGATTTCCCAGCTATAAGCTAATAGTCTAGTTTTTCTGTCATGGTTTTTTAGTCTTTTTTGTTTTAGAATCTTATATTTCATGTCTTGTAGTCATTCTTAGAATCATGTGCGTTGGTTTCCCTATGAAGGGCAATAGTTTAAAACCGAACCATCTTTTTTTGGTTGTGTCAAGCAGAGAATCCTGAATTTCATATACAAGCCTCCCTAACCAGTCTCTGGTTTGACTCTTTTTTGTGCTAGCTTGGCTAAAAGGATCCAATTATGTAATCTATGTACATATTTCCTTCTTCAGCAATAGAATTATGAACTTCACAAAAAAAATAATCATAGGAATATTATCTAATTCACTTTGTTATGCAAATAACAATAAGGGGCAATAACAATATAACTTTATATATTTAGAAAATCCCTTGTTATTTACAATAGATTTTAATACAAATACAAAACAAGAAGAATGACACCTGGGGATTCGATTAGAGTTGGCTCTCCTTTCCTTGCGCCCATATGAAATATTCAACTCCCTTCTTGATTGTTATTTGACTGTGTTTAGTGCCCAAGAGCTTCACAACCCCTCTAGACAGATCAGAAAACACCCAACAATAAGATAACTACCCCCACGTTGTCCCTAAGCATCAATTTCACGCCCAACAAGGAGTAGTCTCTTGTGATGTGGAATACCCCCAAGGAAAATGCTTCCAAATGCACCCAACAATGGTAGTATAAGTCCCACGCACCAACAAACAATGACAACCAATCGTTCCATGGATAAAAAGCACCCAAATTTAAGTAGTGTAGGCCCACACTCTATTACTTGAGGATTAAAGTCGCCCAACACTAAGATCGAGAGTTGTTATGGCTTTTTGTTGCTCCAAATGGAATGAAATGCACCCAACCAAGGAGAATAAGTTCCCACGTACTTAGATAATGGAGGAAATGTGCCCAGGTTTAAAGGGAACTCACCCAACAAAATAGATATGGTTCCCACACTTCCAAAATAGAAATTTTCATGCCCATAGTGAAGGGAATAGTGCCCAACTTGTCCACAAGATAATAGAGATGAGAGAGGCAGCCTCTATTGCTCAAGAAATCTCCCTCCAGTCTTCACAACTTCCTCTAATATCAACCAACAGTCTATTGTCTTGAAAACATTAAATCCAATAGAAAAATCTAAATGATCTTCCACTATTGACTAGCTAGGGTGGATCTTGCACCACTGAAACCAGTGAATAATGCAAGGGTTTCCTCCAAACCTTATCAAGAGCTCTCCAAGTAATTTTCAAAAAGTGATTAGTGTAGAATGAGGAGAGAACTTCCTCTTTTTCCCCTTTTTATATTTCCCTCACCACTTTTGGCCCTTTTCTCCTTTTATTTTAATAAAGTCACTTTTCCCTAAGCTCTTAACCTCATTGGAGCTCTATTTCCAACATGAATCCATCCAAAGTGACAATATATTTAGGACAACAGTGTGATCTAGGGTTGGAGTGGACTATATAGTGCCCAAGACTCACACATACCGGCAATCAATAGTTTAATATTGTGATGGAATGGGAAAACCTATTAAGGTTGAAGCAAATCTTTCTTTCTATACCTAAATCAACCCTTACTTATAGAGACTTGCCAATATATTTGGAGGCCAAACTTTGGAGCTTGTTAGTGCACAAAATGTAGGGAATTTTTGAACTTTTGAAGCTAGGGTTCATCACACCTTAGCTCCTTAATTACTTTTATAAATGATTGAGATTTGGTGGTTGGTGTGGTTTCTTTGGAATAAATCTCTATGTTATGGTGTCTTACTAAGCATGCATGAGAAAAAGTAAAAGATTTTGTGGTATTTTCAGAAGCATATACCTACCATAATAGAATCAACCTAAGGACTGTCAAGGGCATATCTATGACCTAATTTTGAATGAATATGAGTATGGAAGTAGAATGGCATCTCCAACACCATTAAGAATGAGAATTATAGGCACAACTCTAGTCTCTTGTAGAAAATATAGATTTCATGTACATCCAAGATACTAAGCAACCATGATCAATATTAGTTCTAAAAATGGAATGCCTCGGGCACAATAAGGTCCTTCTACAGATTGCTACTATTAAAGAGCTTATATTATTTGCAAAAAAACTAGATGCTTTTGAGCCAACGAAAGATACCATTTTTGAAGCCTTGGGTTACCTACATGAGACTTCAAATCCAAACAATGCCATGATTATAGATGTGACATAGATGTGAAGAATTTAATTGCAAGAAGCCTGGGCTACTTCTTCGACCTAGCAAGAAGTGTCTAGTAATCAAAGGTGTAGAGATTTAAGAGAAGAGCTCATCCATATGCCAAAAGACCTTGCAAATCAAATTATCAATACTATGAATGCTACTTCCAGGGAAGGTTTGCAAGCATTGGGGATAAATGACAGGTCAACTATTATATTGGATGCCCGAAGACTTATTGGAAAGCATTAGATAATGGAAAGTGTGTAAAATAAGGCAAATGAACTTCTAAAGAAAGTGGTAGGTTTCAAGGATAAATTCACTAATTTGTTTAAGAAAGGTTTACCATCATTTTGGGATGATCATCAGTATTTGATTCCTCAAAATCAATATTTGGAATTACTAGCCAAATGCAGAAGTGAAGACTCCAAATTTGAAGATCTCAACAAATCACTGAAGGGGCAGTCTATAGTAGATAAGTTGAAAGATGACTTTGATCTCTTAACTGAGTTCAAATTATTAGTGCACTACTTGCCTCCATTTTCATATGCTCAATATAATGACCTAGAGTTTTCAACTAGTGAAATGATAGCTTATAATTTCCCAAGTACTTCTCGACGGGCCAACATTATTAAATATGGAATGAAGATTCGCCTACCTTCTGGAAGATAAGCAATAGGCCTTATTTAGTGAAATTGTCCACCAATTTCTGAGCAACGGTCCAAATATCTTGTAGTAGTTCTAACAAATAAACCAGAATCTTTACAACAGTTTTAAATATTTATGTTTGATTTTAATTAGAGCATAAAGTTAGTTTGATGAGCTAATAATGGCTCAAATTTTGTAATTATCTATATAAACTATGTAAATTCAAAGACAAGGGGTTCCAGACTATTTTGTTACACTCGGACTCTGTTATTTAGAAGGTGTATTTGATAGCTATATATAATTTAATACAAAAGTGTTGAAAGTCCTATGTTTTTATCTCAATGAATTCATGGAGTTTTCAATATCAGTTCGTTCCCTCTCATGTTTGTGCTTCCAATTTATATATTCTATTTTAAATGTTGATGTATACAATAAATGCTATTTATTGTTTTTACGAATGATAAAATCATTACAAGATCCATGGTGATATATTGTGATGCCTATTTTCTTAAGACATTGACATATTATGTATAAGTTTCTAATGAAAATTATATGAGATTAAAGTTCATTTATAATTTGGCCTCCATTGGCTCTCACATGTTTGTTCATCACTTTTTGACATAGATTAACCTTCTCATCACCACACGTGGGACTTGATTTGGCATTGGCACATATGTTGAGGCATGATAGAGATGACATAACACCCTTGCACACATGTTGAGGCATCATGGAGGTTGTTTATTGGTTCATGCATGGATTATTTGGTCTACTTGACCCACACGAGATACTTTATTACTTTTCTATGTGGAGTGACCCTTCATCTTCCACAGGTGTGGGGTTGATCTAGCATTTGGACACACATGTTCATGCATGAGAGGACTATTTTATGGTTTTTTGGTTCTTGGAGTCGAGCGCTACCCTCTCTCTCTATAGGAATTAGGTTTGGATTTTACACCAAACACTCTCTCTATAAGACCTATGTGGTGGTTCAAGGCCTTGTGCCACATCACCCATGGGTCCTAGAAGTGGATGTTACAAAAAAAGTGCCTAGTTTTCAACCTTGAAACGTAGCCTAAACCTTAAGAGGAGGAGTTAGACAATTAACTTCTAGGAACACTAAATGGTACCCTTCCATCAGCCTCAAGGGTTCAGTAAAAAACATAGTGGCCCTAGTTAGCAGGTTGTATGGGGAGAAGGATGCTTCTCATTTTCAAGAATCCTAAGTCTCATTGCTACATATGTTGCTTAAAGAAGGGCCAATTTTAAACTAGGTAGTTGTTATGTCACTCACTTTGTGCAATGAAATAATGAGAGTCGAGTCTCCTCCAATGGACACAAAGCCAAAATTCTATACAACCTCTTACTTGTGTTATATTATTTTTGCAACTAATAAATTCTTTAGGGATGAATTGGACATGGATCATCCCATGTCATTTTGTCCATGTTTATTGCTAGGACCGATGGAAGCACAAATATTCATCCAAATATGAGCACATCTATGACCAATTCTTTGCTCCCTTGCATGAGCTATTATTTGAGAAAAGGTTCCCTAGGTTGTCTAAAGACATGATTAGAATCTTGGAGAACCTAAGAGATTACTCCCTATATGAGTTGTTAACATATAGGAAGATCTACGGCACCACAAAGGCAACTCATACTTTTCCCAAGCATGTACCTGACATGTTGATCAATAAGTTGCATGTTATACTATACTCTTGAGATTAAATGAAGCCATGGAAGCAATGGTAATGGATGTAGATGATGTGGATCTAGTGGCTAGGTCTATGACTAGGGTTGCCACAACACAAGAAAATGAATCAAACATCCTTAAAGTGACATGAGAAATGGAAGGGCATAAGAAGGAAATTGAGCACTTGAAACATCAAGTGGAATACTACAAGGCTGCAAGGTATGACATAGGTGATTTCATGGAATATGCATTAGAAATCCATGATGACTTGACCTTGGTGCAAAAGGAGTTCTACAAGGATGTGTTAGATCTATAGGATGCCTACCAAGATGCATCAAAACATTCTTACATGTTAAAAGAATGGCAACATCGTGAGGAAGGATGGAAAAGATGCATGTGGATCACTTAGTAGAATGGCAACATGAATTCAAGGAAGCACTCCTTGAGATACCATGTTTGAGAGAAAAGAAGATAAATCAAATCAACATGGGACTAAGTTACTCAAATGATACAACTCATAACTTAAATGAGGAAACTTAAGAGATATTAAAAGACCATGGTCATTAATTAAAAGATGCAATGAAAATAAGGCATGAATGTCACCCACTGCCCTTTAAGGCAAACAATATTTTTTTCCTCAACATGAAATAATGGGACAATTGAGTGGGATCTAGGGCCAACAAAGAAGCACTTTAGAACTCATCCTACACATCAATAAACAACTCAACACAAGAAATGAAAATTGACATATTAACACAACAATATCCAACTAAGTTATTGAAATTCAACTATTGATACCTCATTCCCCATCCAAATTACAAAATTGGTCCACTTTTTTCTTTGCAACATTTCCTTTTCAAATTGTGTTGGATGCCAACCATATTTCTCCTCTTGTCAAAACATGGAATATGGACTAGTTAAACTAATTAATATGCAATCATTTAATTTTTCCTAGGAAATAAATAAAAAATATCATATAACATATTAAATATACTTACAAATGTACCTATCAAGGCCTGTAAACCTTTCTAGCAATTGTGATGTGTGGCATGAAGTTTTTCAAGCCTAGCCTTGGAGGCCTTGTCCTGAAACATATACTAATTCAATTTAACTATGCACAAATAAAATTTAAATATCGTTTAATAAATTTGATATGATCTTATGAGAAAAATTCAAATACTTGTGTACTTCCTCATTGAATTCCACCGTATTAATCGACTTCCTTGATATGCTTTTACAAGCTCTTTCCATACTTTCACGCTTACATCAATTGGCCTTTTTTTGAGCCTTAGCTCGGGAGGGATTTTTTTTATCTTCTTTGTTTGGTTACACCAAAATCTCTTGCAGTTTTGAGACATTCGTAGCTTTAACTTCTTCACAGACCAACCTGTGCCAAATTATGTCTCCATGTAATGGATAACTAATTTTTGTAGGTGCATGGGTATCTTTGAGAATGGAAAATATAGATGGTCTTTGAACCATTGAAGGCATGATTCCTTCAACCTATTCACAAATTTTTTTCCAGCATCTGTCATTTGAACTTCCCCTGAAACCACATCATATTCTATCTTGGTATCGTAGCTACCAATGCAAGATGAAAAACATGGCATGGTGGAAGAAGTCTGTGTCCCAGGAGTGGTTGGGACATTGGAAGTATTTGCTCCCTGTTCCACATTCTTAGAGTTTATTGTTATTGATTTCCTCCTAGATATTTTTCTCAATCCAGGATTGGTTGGGGAATTAATTGATTCCCTTTGACATGGTTTATTTGTTTGCAATTTTTGAGGGGCTTTACTAGATCATTTTTCTAGGTTTCTAGCAAGCATTATCAAGTCCACACTATCCAATTTGTTCATTGCCTATACCCCCAATAGGGAATCCAATTCCTCTTTATCTTTCACTTCATGTCCTTATATATATATATAAAATAAATTTCTTTCTTTTAAATTTAGAAATAAAACTAAAAATAAAAATCAAAGAAACAATGGAAACATTTAGAAATCTATAAATTGGACAATGAATTACCCTATCAAGGGCTGTGATTTTGCCCTTTGCTCCCTTCCTCTATTGCTTGACATTTTGAGGCGACCTAGGGAAAATTATTTTATCTAGTATGTGGAGGAAAATGAAGTATACAATGCCAGGTATGAAATTTTCCGTCTAGTTTGTGGTATGAAACTTTCATTTTGTGGTATGAAAGCAAGCCACCAATCAAAGAAATTAAAAGAAATGGGAAATTTAAAAGAAATGAGCGATTAATGAGAAAGCTTTACCTTGAATGACTTTCTTTCTAGATTTAAATGCCTATGAGATATCTCCTGAGAGTTCAAACCCTGTGATGGAATGAATAATGCAAAATAAGACCACCAAATAACCCAAATCAACCGAAGCTCAGCCATTATCTACCGGGTGGCATCCCTTTTGTACAAATCTATTAGTAAAAATTCTATCTAAATATCTTTATATGGATTCAAATTGAACCAAAAAGAAAAACATACCTGGTTTTCATGTTTAAAGTGAAATCAGGGGTTTGATTTCTATCCATCTATCCTCTACTCTATATCTCACAAAAAATTAAACCAAACGACCAAACACTATAAACACTGTCTATCCTATGCTCTGTATCTGGTAAAAAAATAAAACCAGGTGACCAAATAATGCAAATACACAAGAAAATTTAAAACTAAAAGATCAACAACAAGACCAACCTAACAAACAAAAAACAACTGAAACAAAAAATGAGAGCGACATGGAAAATTATTTTTTTCAAGTTTGTGGTATGAAAGTTTTTTTTGTGTTTTTTTGTTGTGTGGTATGTTTTAATGCAGGTGGGACTTTTTAATTTTTAATTTTTGATTCATTATTTAGTGCTATAGTTGTCATAGTTAATGTTGACTTTAGCGCCAAATTTTAGCCCTAAATGTAATCTCTTTGGGGTGCCAAACGTGGCGCAAAGTGTGCCTAATTTAGCGCCTAGTTGTGCCAAATAAAAATTTTCCTCATACAAACATTTGGAATTGAGGTAAGTAGTAAGGGTTTTATAACATTGGAATCTAGTGTGACAACAATATACCACCAACTAGCTTGGAAAAAAATGGATACATCCTAAGAAACTTTACATAATAAAAACATTATTTGATGGAACTTAAAAAAAGTTGTTTTGTGTTTTAGTAACTTGAAAACCAAACTCTTTTACCTATCAAACAAATAAATTCAGATCTCATGCCTTCTCTTGGTTAGTGAATATATACATGCTAGCTAAATCAATCAAGGTTTCAAAGGTTTTAGCTAGTGGCTAGACTTCCATGCAATACTAATTATGTAAACATAACATATTAAGCTACAAATATTATTTCCATATAGCATAAAGTAGGTCATGCTATGTATCAATCTTTCGTTAAAGTTGTAGTAAATTTTTAAGTCTTATATGGGTTGAGTCATTTATAAATATTTGTTGGATTTTATTTGATGAGGGGATTTCTACATAACCAAGCTAGCTACTTTCACCACAACCTCTATGGAGGATAAACACCAATCATGAGAAATAAAAAATC
>VDFB02373147.1:0-12617 GCA_007258455.2 Sequoia sempervirens | reverse complement strand
CAATTCCATGAAATTGATATTGATGGGTTTTTCTAATTTTTATGTCAGTTTTCATGGTCATTGACAATCTCAAGTTTATTAAATATTTTCCCATTTGATTGTTGTTTCAAGCTAGGAAACAACATTTTCTTATTACTTTCTAATGGTATTAGTATACCTTGTAAGCCAAAGCAAAAGCAGATTTGTTTTGAATGGTAGAGATATGTTTATTTTTTAATATTAAGATTCACCATGAAGAATAAAATTAACAACTCATGTACTTGTTGGAATTGTAGAGACAATTTTTCCAGGGAATATCTTTTTGGGTATCTTTCACAACATATAAGTGAAAAGGGATCAAACTAATTTTGAAATCAGATCTGATGGTGTGGAAGGTAGTGAATTGTTCTTATGGCTATATTTACTTGATTGGAATGTGAAATTGCTTTTAAAAAAAATTATGGCTAGTTAGAAACTAAAGAGATAGCTTGGAATGCCTTTAAAAGGCCATTTTTACAATAAAACAAGTGTAGGTGATTGAATTTTTTTTAATCTAATGAAAGAAAAACACTATTTTTAAGCAATTTCGTCATACTTTTACTATTTTTTGGCCTTGTACAGAACTGTGCGGGCACCAAATGCTATGAAATTGTTTTTAATTAATGCATGCTTCAATCATCTTCCATATGTTTCTTGTTTCATGCGAAAAGGTTTTATTTTGAGTGAGTTATTCAAGTTTTTCTGAAATTAGTTAAAACCCTGTGTTAGGGTAACCAATGCACCTTCAAAATTGCATTTCTCTTTATTTAACAAGTGAAATCACATGAAAATTGGTAAGAAGGTTTGTTTTCAGGTAATATTTCAAATTCCAAAGTCTCAAACCATTTGATGAAGATTTGCATATGGAAAAGTGATGCCCTAGTCTATTATTTACATAAAAATCTAGAAAATAGCTAATGAACAGCCAAGGTTTGTGTTTAAATGATATATTCCAAGTTTTAAGTTGGTGAAATTACAAGTTTGTATCCAACATAAGTGACTATCCTGCTAAAACAAAGTATTGTCAGTGATTTTGGAAGTCTAGTATTAGGGGATTGTGTAAACGTTTATGGAAATGGATAACCATTGGATTTCTCATCATATAAAAGTCAATTAACAACTATTTTTTGCATTGGATCAGAAAATATATGTTGGTAAAGCATAGATTCAATAATCCTAGGCTTGGAAAATGTGTAAATTCTATGATTGACAGTGCTTAGAGAGGTTTCAATGAGTTTGGTTAGTGGAATGTGGGTTCTTCTAAAGTGTTATTGTTTTGGAAAGGTGCAAAGAGTTTTTTTATCATTAATGCATGCAAGAAGATTTACCACCTTCTCTAGAGTGTCTTCAATAGATTCATCAATTAGTTTCTCACTGTCGCCTTTAATATTTTTTACTTCCTCACAACTTAGAACTTTTATTTCAAGAATGAAAGTATACACAAAAATAATACAACCATTCAAATAGCAGCAAATACTATCAATGTTTATAATGCTCCCAATGCATTAACCAATGAAAGGAAGGCCTCTAAAATAAAAAAATTACATACCTAGTTAATTGTTGCAACAATGATTGCATATATGGTTTTGTACTTGGAAGGGTAGATTTCATAATTGACTATTCATGGAACAAGCATAACTCATGTTTAGAGTCTTAATCATATCAATAGTACATACATTTACAATAGTGAAGTGAATTTTTCCTTTTTCCCATACCAACAAGATACCAAATAAGCTTGGGAAATTTTTTCTTTTTTCGTACACCCATCTATAAGGATGATGCAAAGAATTGTGTTAATAGTATTCATTAAAGTTATCTTTTTGTATCCAAATGCAACCAATTACACAAAGGTGGTACTATAGTACATCACAGTATTACTTGAATCTCTCTCTTTCCTAAATTCTGAGTTGTTTCAAACCTCCTTAATATTTCTTGGTCCTCCCAAAGTAGAAAAGTATTTTCCATCACTTTGCTAGGAAATTCTCAATTTATTTAAGAATTTGAGGAACCAAAAAATCCAAACACTTATATATTTATCAAATACATCATTTTAGAGAGACATAAAGCAATTTACAAGAAGACCTCCTATTGAATGAGTTATAATATTCACTTTCTTTCATCCATAAGCTTATATATAAATTCCAACTTTTGTTTTAAATGATAAATGGTTTCTTGAAGCCTATTACTTTGATGAAAGTCATAGCCAAAACAAAAAATGTTGCACCCTCTTCATATCCCCAACTCAAGATCTTTTCTATCATATCGTGAAAGTAGCAAACAACACTCATCTGAATAATCAGATCTAGGTCTAGGACATCACAAGAATATAGACCAAATCTATCTTATGGTACTTCAATCCTTATTTTTTAGGCTAAGGATTCAGATTTTCCAGTGCTAGGATCAAGTAGGGGCCAAAGCCTTGTTCATAATTCATGATCAGCACAAAAATATGAACCCAAACATATTGTCATCATTTTCATCTACAACTATTAATATTGAACTTCCTATGCTAGTTATAAGTAAGATTGGATCCTAGTCAGGGTTCACATAGGGTTTTTTTTTCTTGGTCAAATGAAGCCATTATTCAATATTTTCAAATATTTTCTATAATAAAGCAACTAGTTTTTCTATGATAATTCTACAATAGCATTTATGGAAATAACTACCTAAGATTTGGGAAAGCAAACGTGCAGTTTTACAAAAATATTTTTCCAAAATTATAATCCTAGTACAAAACAAGTTCAGAAAAATATGTATATATATTGAAAACAGTGAAGATTTTTATACACAGAAAAAATGGTTACAAAATGGCAGCCAAAAAATACCAAGGCAAGGCCAAAATTACAAGGTAATCAGTCATTTTTTTGTAACATACATATCATAAGCTCTAATGTGTCAAATCTAACTTTAAACAAAGTTCAAAGAACAACAAGAAAGATAGTTGTTTCTTCAAAAGATGGCTAGTGAACAACAATTTTTCCTTTCATACATAGATAAATGTAGGAACCAAAAATTTGTGTCATATATGCATTAACATGATTAGAGTTTGAAAGAGAAATGGTATAGTGGGTAGGATCATTGAATCCTTTTGTGTGTTGATGTTCCATGCAACAGAATGGAGGGTGCTAGGTTTGTATAAGGTGGTTTCTTTTGTACCAAGAACATTTTCCAACATTGATCTCTTTGCTTGAGTGGCCACACTTTTGGCAGTAGGAAAAAACACTACATCCACGATAAAAAACAATAGAATCAAAATCCACCAAGTCTGTAAAATTAATAGTGAAAGCTAAAAGTGCAGGGTTTGTACAAGTTCTAGAGTAAACAAATTGAAGTTTTAAAAAGACAAACTTACCAAAAGATAAAGACAAGCATTAGTGCCCAGATTGTGTCCACTCTTATAAGCTCCATCTGCTTCACCAACCCAAACAATTGACCAAGGTCCATAATTATCCAAGATTATTTTAAGGTTCTTGAATGTAGACTCTTCTTGGCTAAGATATGATGGATCCAATATCTTCTCCACAAGAAGCTAATCAACACTTGGTAACCAGATAAAAAATTGTCAAGCAGTATCATCTAAAAACTTGATATGATGAACAAATTGATGACAACTATTCAAGAGGTTCTTGGCAGATCAAAAGGTTATAGAGGAAAGGTCATAGCTACAAAATTCAAGTGTTTCAAGTGCATGATAGTGATCAAGGGACAATAGTTTCAAGTTGAATTAAGACAGTATATTGAAGGCCATTCAAGACAATGAAATATAAATGATAGACACATCAGAGGAGGAAGGACATGAAGATTTTTTTATCTGTTGTCCTCATTATTGGGTTACATTCTTTGCAATACAAGCATATCCAAGAGCAGTTTAAAGAAAAGGCTAGCAAATCTGAGTTTGTCTATTATACATTCTTGTCAATTAGAGGACAATCTCCATGAGAGTATAGGGACAGTCCTCACCAATGTTCATGAATGAGAAGCATGCCAATGCTAAGGCCAAGAAGGTTGAATTAGATAAGGAAGTTGAAGTCTTAACCTAGCCGCCAAGTGTAAAGGGTTATTTATGGCAGTCTAATCATACATAGAGCACATTGAAAAGGTAATGGACTGTGCAAGATGACTTTGGCATTAGTTTCATGGAGGCTGCATACCAAAGAGGTAGTTAAGCAGGGGTTGTCTCATATCATCAGAGGTTAGAAGATAGTCTACAATGATCTGAGCAGTAGAAGCTATGCAAGACAGTCTTGATTAAGGTGTTGTCAATCCTTATGCATGGAAAACTAAAGACAATTGATGAGGGTAACAATGAGAGTATAAGGACAGTCATGGACTGTTAAAGATGGTGAATGAGTCATATATATTATATGCTTAAAGGAAAACTCTTTTCATTTTAAATGGCCAATGGCTAAAAGGTAAGGTAATGTCTTTGTGTCAGCCTTGACATTCTTCATGACTGTGATGTAATGTACAGTCCAAATGATAATCTTCTTTAATGACTGCGATCTCATCAAGGTCCTTGATAGTTGAAGATGTTACACTATTTACTTGAAACATCTATAGCATCCAAGCCTTTTTTTCATTGGATTAATGTCTACAAAATCAAAATTGTGTCTTTGCAAAGTGAAGCAAGGTGATAAGAAAGGATACAGTGAAATTGAAGAGGAGGAAGAACATCAAGAGTTGATAATGACCACAAAGTGCAGTCACAGGGGAAAAATAATACAATGCAAGCATAAAGGTCAGTGATGTAAAGCATTTCATGAGTTTTCAATTAATGGCACCATGAAGGTTGTACACATTCGTATCAAAGCATATGGTATATAATATGTATGTATATAAACTAGGAAGAGTAGTGATTACAAATTGGTATCTGAACATATCATATCATAGTAGCATTACACTCAACAAACTTGCCATTAATCCCAAGTAATCATGACTTATTTCAAGTTTTCACAAGTTATTCAAGAAGTTAGGCCATCATAGAAAACTTTTGCAAACTATTTGAACATACCTTAAGCAATCTCAAGAGACACATAAAAAGTAGAATCTTAGCAAATTTACCTTTTGTACCCAAGAATGACTCCTCGTACATAGAGCCTAGAAAAAGAAATGTGCCAAAGAGTTAGAATCAAGATAAATTACCAACATGTTTCATTCAAAATTTTGAGCAGCTATTGTGAAAACATAAAATAAACATTGCATTTTGTACCAACAACTTGTTTACCTATTAATTAACTTAGGCTCCACCAGAGTTGTCATGCCGACTCCGAATTGAGTGACCCTCTGAGTGAGAATCATGCTCCGATGGATGCCGAGCCCTGGAGATAGTACAAGACATGTACACAATCTAATTACATAATGCCAAATTGGAATAATGTTATATATCTATATACATGTGTACAAATTATATATATACATGAGTGCATGATTTAAAAACTTAAAACTCACCTGTCCACTAACATTAGTCGCATCAACTAGATCATGCTTGCGTATGCAGTTCATCATCAGATTCGGTGTAACGTGAGCTAACTCCCTCTACAATATATATAACATAAATGTGTACATTAGGACTATCTACCATTTAAGTAAAACAAGTAATATTAAAGTTTAAATTTTGCATGTGTGTACGCACATACATACCTCTATATCAAGTGGTGTAGGATCTACTGCAATGACCCTATCTGTCAACTCGACAATATCATGGGTCTCCCTAGCTAGCTCTAGTATTGACGGGTGTAGTGGACTAACCAGGTGAGATGGCATTGATGACATGTCCCCATGTACCAGCATATCCACAAAACTTGACAATCCCATCTGCAACTGATCTTTAACTAAATCCAAGCCTTGGGATGCATTATGTCAAATACTTGTAGAAGGACTAGTAGGTGTACCCTCATCTCCAACAGCTGCATGATCTATAGGTGGATCTGACAAATGTGTAGCATTTCCAAAGTGATGAGAATGATGTGAAGGACCTATAGCCTGGCTGGATCCTAGATGTGAATGAGGTCTACCCACATGTCCTTTGACCTCATGTATCGGGATCCCAAGCTCTGTCAAAATGAAACCATATGCCTCCAATAGGTCATCTAACAAACAATGAGTCGTACACTGAAGCATCTTCTCTCCTTTGAGACCATCTATGTCTGAGGGTGAAAGGACACTCGTCATAGCATAAGGATCAATATCATGATCCAATAGTCTAGATTGTGTAGAATGACTCATCAAATATCTCCCCACATGATCAATAGATATTGTAGATGCAGCAGTAGCTATATCACCAACACTGTCAATTGCTTCCCTTTGGGAAGAAATGACAACCTGCTCTGCAATAGGCACTACGATTGGGGAGATAGCAGGAAATCTCTCCCCAACCAAATCCCTACAAGATTGAGGTTGTCGATTTGGTTGACGAAAAGCATCTCTATCAGCAACCCTAGCATGCCCCTAACCATAATATTGTGGTAGGTCCAAGTAGTTGACGTTGAGGCCCAAATGAACCTCAGCATACAGCTGTTGTGCAAAATATAAAGGAATTTGGTTGTTATTTGGATAATGACCAAATGCTACAAGAAAGCGTGGGTATATCAATGGGGCCATCTAAGGATCAACACATCGAGTCACCTAATATCCCTTAACCTTGGATTTACCAATGCAATATGGAAAAAAATTTTATTTGAGTGTGTCTTTTGGGAATTTCCACTAAACATCTACAAGAGAAACCTCGCCACTAATCTCGTGCTACATCTCAACAAGAATAGCTACTATAGTGTTAGTAGAATAAGCATTTGTGGTGTGAAATTTTTGTATAATATTCTCTAAGCTATTTAGAATTGACACACATGTATCCTTGTAAACCCCTATGGTGATGGGATCAACTAGAATACGATCCAATTTATGGATCTCCTTGTCTATATAGGAAAATATACCCACACGTGGTGGTTCCTGAGTTGCCATATCAATCCCTAATTTTTCCAAAAAAATACATTACTTTAAACATCCTAATGTTTAAATTTAAGTGAACAAATCACAATCAAATTTTACTATAGTCCAACCAAATGGAGGTGGAGGCCAATAGGTAAATTTTATAATGATCTTCTTTCTATAACTAATTTCATGCAGTTCCTTATTAATACCCAAACCTCAAGAAAATTTGACTTTCTAAATAGAAGAACAAGGTCATAAATTTCTTAAATTAGCATTATTTAGATTATCCATAAGAAATATAAAAATAAAGTTACAGACATTATCAACACTATTAGAAAGTCATCAAGCCCCAACCCATCTTAGTTGGGATAAATTTTGTAAACCTGATAGTAAGAAATCTGCTTTGATACAAATTTGACCCATAAACTACTCTATATAAATAGAAACAAAACACAATATTTCGACTAGAGAAACCCAAAAGGGGGAAAAACTCCAGTTGGATGATTAAATACTCTCCAAACTCCACTATAACCAATTAGGTACAATCAATATGAATGAACTTCTCTTCTATAAAGTGAAAGATTGAACCCTAGAATAGAACAAATAGTAAGGAAAAACAATATAAGCATAAAATAAATAAAAACCCAATTACATAACTTGGAAATCCAGTTAATAAATTCTTCAAATTCTTCAATGATGATAGGCTGATGAACATCCCAGTTTGATAGTGTTCTGCAATGTTTAATTTTTTGATGAGGTAAAGAGTTATTTTTGAAGAGTTATTGTTTAGGAGGGTTGAACTAATGTATCTAAAACCCTTTCTTGTCAGGGTTGAGTGAATTGAAAATACTTGAGTCCATTTAATTTGTCTGCCCCTGTCATGGCATAGTTAGCATAGTCTAGTAAATGGTCCTATTTGGGACAACATTTGCAAAGTAAGTTTCATGCATCTTGAAGGGCCATGAGATATTTCAAAGAGAGTTCAATTGTATATTTTGTTTTCATTTGGATCATGTTGTGAATCAATGAGAAAGTCCTTATGGTTTGTGATAAGAAGCCTTTTAGGCCGGTTAGGACAGTCTAATTCTAAGAGTTCACTTACTTGAGTTGTGTAAGTTGGGGAATGGGTTGAGATAGTTATTTTGTGGTTGCTTAATGTGATTTTGAGAATTCTACAATAGTCCATGCCTTTACCTCAGTTTGGTGTGTTGTAAACATGGGTTTGTCAACAAAAAGTGTTAAGGTTGCACATTAGGGGACAATCATTTTAAAAGTTCTCAGTTTTGTGATGATTATATTGGTGAAAAGGATTTGGGCCAGTTTATTTTGATGTTTCTAAGGTGTTTGAAGAATCAAGGAATGGTATTGTGATTTGTTCTCTGTTGGGGTGTTGAAAACAAGAGTTTCCTATGATCTTGCATCAACTAATCTGCCTCAGGATCCAATATTTCTTGCCATAAGTCTCTTGTTTTTAGCTGGTCTAAAATTTCCTAAGATTGGTTTGGTGATCTTGGCTTGAATTGGGGTGGCCCTTCTAGATTGATTTGGTATTTGGGTATCCATTTTTCTCTCTACCTCTCCTAGTGGTAAAAATGAGTGTTTGATAAAAAGAGAGCTAAATAGCATAGCCATTTCATATCTCTTACTAGTTGAAGTTTATCAGAAAGTACTATCTTCCTACAATATTTATTATACTTTTGTTTGATTGTTTAGTAATTATCATGTGGAGAGATTGCACAAGTTAGTCAAAGAATTTCCATAGTCAAATGGAAAAGGAAATAATAAAAGACATGTTGTAGCCTAGAACTAGTGCTCTTTGCCTTGTAGATTTGGTGGAACATGAGTTAAGAATTTAAAGATTCAAACTATTGTTTTGGTTGTCAAATTGATCCTTCAAGTCATGGTGAGGGGATAACTATGTAATGTTCCTGTCAGAAAAAATCATTATCTCTAGCATCCCTCAGAAGAAGAAAGAGTGGAAGGGTCTTCATCCCCTTGACTTGCTCTTTCAGTCCTTTTAGGTTAAGCCAATAGGTTGTGTTTGGGAGTATCTGCAAAGCCTAAAAGTCAATGAGGTATCTCTTGGTCAATCATGAAGTTTTATATAGGGGGGTAGCAAATGTCATGGATTTAGATCTCTTTGGTAGAATTTATCTTGTAACAATAAGCCTCTATCTCTAATCATATCATCCTCTACTTGAGGATGGTTCTCTAAACGTATCCAGTCCTTTGTAGATGTTTGTAGTCATGAGGTTTTTCTCTCCTAAGAAGAGCTCAAGGGAGAGTTCATCCTTCAAGACTCTCAAAGAAGAACCTATACTCTATTTTCCAAATCATTCCAAAGACTTTATCCACCTGTTAGTGTCCCCTTTAATATTGAGACTTAGTTGGGAGAGTTCTCTCATTTGCTTGAAGTTTCTAATAGTACACTATATGATAAGTTGTCTATTTCCCAAGCAGTATTTGATTCTTTCAATTATAAGTGGAATCTTGACGATTCACTGGAGAGGAGGCAAACAAGATTAGATGCTATTTGGTCTTCTTGTTTGGAACCTAAAACATCATGCTTTTATCGCATCAGAAACTTCTTGTGGATACTATTCTTTCCTCTTCTAGGTTTAGTATGGGTCCTTATTCTATGTGAAATGTGGATTAGAGCATTTTCATGTCTTTGTTATTGTTAGTTTGCTAAAGTTGTGTGGAATTTGTTCCTAGGTGGGTGAGACTTGTGTGCTAATAAGGAATACATTTCTTGGTTTGATATCTTGTTTGGATCTATTAGTTTTGTTAAAAAGTTGCACAAATTTAATAGGAAATTGTGGCTTGTTGTCTCTACTTTCTTCTGAGGTGTTCTAGTTTTTTAGAAAGCAAGAATAATGAGATTTTTTATAGATGGGGGAGGTCACTTAAGGCCTTTAGTTGTGAGCTCAACCTTTCTACTATTGTATTGTAGGGATCTATGATGCTGAAAGTTCCAAAGGAATTCACCAAAGTTCTTGCTTAGGGTTCCATTGCAATCCATAAAGACTATCTAGTCACTAGCGCCCTCTATTACCATCCCTAAACCTACTCCTTTAATGGGTTGGTCTAATACTGACCAACTGGCTGTTGGTGATCATCCTATTCTTGTTTTTCCTCGGAGTATGTATGGTGATAAAAATGATGAGGAAGGTGACCTACTAACCTCTGCTGATTTGGATTCCATCTTGAATGCTGCCCTGGTTCAGGTTGCTAATGCTGATGGAGCTCTTAAATGTCAGGAAGATAGGCTGATTGAGTCATTTGTGGATCATGTAGCCAAGAACACCCTAATTGAGATTGAAATTCTAGTTGATCACACCTGGTTTGATAAAAAGATTGATAATCATGTTAAAGACATTGCCAATACTATTTTTAAAAAACTGTACTAAAGAATAGTGCTGACTGTAAAGGTTCTTACCAATTATTTTTGGATCAATCTGACAGTCTGTAACTTGTTCTAGAATGATGCATCGAGCTATACTTAGGATGCCATTTGGTGGTCTGTTTCAATTGGTTATATGCTCAGGTTTTGGTTCTCTATTTGGATTCCTGAGCAAGACTGTTTTCTTCTTGATATTTAATTTATATGGTGGATTGTCCTTTTGGCATATATTTTGTAAATTTGGTAAACTTTCAGCAATATAAAACAATGCGCATGAGATGAGTAAGGCATACTTTACACAAATTTTAGTGCTTAGAGGTAAAAAAGATAGCTAAAAGACAGGCTAAGTGTGCCTTTTATATTGTCATTTTTCAAAACTTGATTTAGATAAGAAAGAAACTTAGGAATTTTTAAATTCTTACACATTTTTACAAAAAGGTTTTTTAGTTGTAGACGCATTATGGGAAAGATGAAAGACATTTACAATGACAAGTCATGAGACAATTGACAATAATGATGAGAATTCTGTAAGAGGTAACCACCTATGAACATTTGAATAGACTTTGACAATAACATAGGATGCTCAATAGGGGTGTAGCACTGCAACAAAATAAATTACAATGGCCTCCTTCTGAGAGTGGTGCATTTAATTGAAAAAATAACAAAGAGTGGCCATTAATCACCAAGCTAGAGAAATTTCCCTTTTTTAAAGTGAATGTTGGTCTTATTGCATGTAAAAACATTGATATTAAAAAAATGAGATTGCAAACATAAGATTTTTCAGAATCTAATAATATATAAAAAAATCTTTTGGAAAAAATGTCTAGGTGATTTTGCATCAAAATTTTAAATCACACTCTTGATCCATCATCAACATGATGAAATGTAAATTGCAAATGATTAACTTTTCAAATAGAACCAATATGCCAAAGAAGGGTCACCTAGGGAAAGAGAACATAAAAGGAATTGAATCAACTATCAATTATTACCAATAAATAATAATTAGTAAAAACTACTAATTTAGAATTGTGATGTTTAGACTCGCATAGATACAAACTTTCTCGGGAATTTCTCTTCATACCAAAAGATAAGGATATTTTCAATTCCCGAGATATTATTAGAGAAAAACCTAGAAAATATCAGGAACCCAAAAATGCAGTAAAATTTAAAAAAAGGAAGACAAATAACTGATGATTTTTACATTTAAAACCATCTTAAGATTTAATTGCATAGAGTGAGAGTGTGAAAGTAAACAAGAGTGTACATCATGAATTTTGAAATATAGATTTTTCTCATTTTGAAATCACTGATTCCAAAAAATTAGAATATATATATCTCTTTAACAATACTAATAAATAACTCTGCCAGAATGATAATGAATCCTTCATTCAATAAAACAAAACTAAGGTAAATATGACTTGTTAACCCTATCATTCTCCTTAACTATCAAGTTTAAGAGACTAATCCATACACAAAATGGTAACTACAATTGAATACAACAATCTCCCTATCACTACTTTCACCAGTCTCCATTTGCACCTCATTCTTCCTCTCATACTGCATGCTCTCCTTGGTTTGTTCCTTGCCATTTTTAAGCCATTAGAAGATTGGTGCCTATTATAGTGTTGTTCTTTTTAATTTTTCAAAACATACATATATATTATAATACATAATCATATAGTATATTGAATATTATTATAATATTGTAATATCTTAATATTATTATGAACTGGAGTTGTAAATAATAATCTGAAAATTAATTTATTGTTTACTTTGGCCTTCCAAAGTGATATGTGATTAATAGTATAAGTGATAAAAATATTATTGTCTCTTCAATGGTCATGTACTATAACTATAATGGTGAAAAAACTAGTAGGAATTATAATGTTGTGAAAGTTTGGGGTGACTCAATCAAATGATAATTAAAGTTGTTAAGTAAATTAATGTGTTGTGAAAGATTATATGCCAAGATTCAACAACAAGCTTAGTTGAAAAGCTTGCAAAAGGAAAATAATTTTTGGAAGTTGGAGAGCAGTTTTTGCATTACAAAACATAAGTAGAGTCAGAGTTATGGGACCAGAAATGTATTTGGGTTTTATTTGGGCTACTAGTAATTTTTGCGGTGCTTTATGGGTGTGAAGTGTGGGCTAGCAACACATCAGAAAATAAATGGAGACAAATAGAAAGGATTCAAAAGTTCCTAATTACAAGAAAATTCAAAATAAAATCCATGATTCTTTATGGGGTTCTTCTAGCATAAACAAGTACC
>VDFB02373146.1:0-22283 GCA_007258455.2 Sequoia sempervirens | reverse complement strand
ATATATATATATTTTAACTAATAGATGGAATGATTCCATATTCCCTTAATAAATGGAAAGATTTCGTATTATTTTCCTAATCTTAAGGGTTACTTTTCACTACCTTTTTCTTTTTGGATATGTAAATATTAGAAAAAAGTAAGGACACGTAGAGCCCACTAAAGTTAATTTTTTTTTCAACATGAATAAATAAAGGAGTTAAAAAATTAATTCATTCCTATTCTTCACGTTGACTTTTTAGTATTTTTTTTTCTCCAAAGTAATACTATATAACTATGAGTTAAGGGTTTCGACGAATGATGGTGAAATGGTGGGGCTTCTTGTCTATAGAGCCAACAACCAAGGTTCAAACCTCGCAGGGTTTCTCTCTACTGCGTTAACAATTGAGTTTGTTTACCTTGGTATTAAGGAGAGGCTCCTTGGTGAACTGGTGGGGCTTCTTGTCTGTAGTGCCAACAACCAAGGCCTAAACCTTAATATTGCTTAAATTTTCCCATTGGTCTCGGGTTCAACTCCGCTCTCGAGTTTAAGAGGTGCGACTTCTTGCGGGTAGGGGATCTCACCCGCAGGGGGCTAGTCTCACCTAACTCGCCCCAGGTACCCAAGATACGGGCTCCTGGGCCGCTGGGCTGGGTCGCGGGGGCACCCCTGTTGTATAAAAATAATAATAATAATAATAATAAAAGATTAATGTGGAGGGACGAGAATTACCCAACATTCATTTTTATTGTAGTCATATACAAGTGTTGCTCATTCAATTATTATCACTGTACTAGCTACAATGTACATTAGATTTATTATTTAAATTGTTATCACTATAGTAGCTACAATGCACATTAAAATTATTATTTTTCTTTAATATCATATTAATTGCAGTCATAAAAAAATATAATTTACCCTACAAAAGGGATATTATTATCGTTACAACTCCCACAATACTACCTTTTATTTTAGGATGGGTGAAATGCTCTGAAATGCTATTTTAACTGGGCTGACATTTACATTCTCTTGAAATCCTCATTCAATTTTAATTTTAAATCTTACATTAATATAAGTAGCGTGCTTAACAGTAATCAAATAATATTTGATTTTCTTTGTAATAAAAGTTAAAAAAAAAAACATGATAATATAACTATTGTTATTTAATTTACAATAATATTCCTCAAGCAAAGAACGAGGTACTATCAAAGATAATTTTTTTGAGTGAAAGGTTAAACTCCAGTGATAAGGCATTCTTAAAATTGCTGACATGACATGTTAATATTATGAATCAAATAATAGTATAAGGGCAAACCCAAGATCAACATGTAGATATGGTAATAATGAATTGTTGATGATAATTCCAGTTGTGGTAATAGACAACCATTCAAAAATATTAACGGTAGGAAGAATTTGACTTGAGCACATTAAATCATATGCAAATCTAAATTTGGGATTGAAGTACAAATCAGATGCATAAACAGGAAAAAGGAGGTAGCTTTTAAGCCAAATATTGAATATGAAATGGTGATAGTTGGGGATTTGAAGACACCAGTAATGTTTGTGCGATAAGAGTAACATTATGCAATCAAATAACCTCAAGGATTGAAGGAAGCACGAAAGAGTAATTTGCACTCTAAAATCTGAATATGTTAATAATGATTAAGTTTAATTGACCTTACAGATTGGAGCAACAATCATGTATTATGCAATCAAGAAGACTAAAAGAAATTTATTGAGTTTGTGGTGGTCCATTCATAAACCTATCTAACCTATCACTCCAAAGCGTGATAGCAGTGGCAGATTTAATGCTTTTAGTATGACTATTAGAGATGGTCTTTGGTGGGTACACCGTCTGAATCATGGAACAATTGATCTGGATTAATTAAATTCCTTTACAAATACTACTGGTCAGCATGGCATTAACACACCTGCTAGATGTTGAAGATTTGAAATCTAGAGTGATGATTTGCATTGGCTAAGAGAATCAAACTTCCTACAGTAGAATTTAGTTGAGTGATCCTTGTCATAAATAGTCAGAATAGTAAGTAGACCTAGATGGAGGTGCTACGTTGCGTGCTGGAGAAGGCTCGCAGCTTGTGATGGTTGCGTTGCATGATTTCATTTCCTCTGTGCATGCCTAATTTTGTCTGCTAGCTAGTGATTGTTGAGTATGTTCAGTGGTGGGGTGGCATTTTTGTTGCGTTCGGGGGGGAGATCCTTTTTTCTATATAACCTTCTCTTGTTTGTTGTGTTCAGGATGCCACGATTTCCTTTGGTGTGGACTTCTCTTTGGCTGCATGGTCTATGGTGGGTGGACTGGAGTGTGGGGTAGACTTTCTATGTTTTTGCTCTGCATGATTGGTGGAGTGGGGTTTGAAGCATTGAGCCTTTGGTGAGTGGTGTTGTTTGGGTAGGGTTGTCGGGTGTGGCTTTCATGGCTAACAATGGGTTGGATGAGGTGTTAAGAGATGATTCTATGATGGAGGTAGGGGATGAGGCTCCCATTTCACCTTCTCTTGACATGGGCCTATCTAGGATAAGTGGTTTTAAAGTACAAAAGGTTAATTGTTGCTTGGAAAGGGCTCAAGTACGCTCGGTGGTAGTGATCCACGAAGAAGTAGTTGCAAAAGATATAGAATACTATAGAAAACATGTCTTAATATGCAAGTTTTTGGGGATGAGGGTTTCTCTCCCTTTTCTTGAGCCTTGGATTCAGAAGACTTGGAACCCGGAGGGGGATATCGAGATTTTGTTAGCTGCAAATAATTTCCTTTTGGTGGATTTCTCATGCATCTCAGATCGAAATAGGGCTTTTGAGGGTGGCCCATACTTTTACAATCAGGTTGGACTATTCATTAAACCATGGCACGTGGGTTTTAATTTGGTAGAGGAGTTGTCGTCCAATGTCCTAGTGTGGGTGCACCTTCCTTGACTGCCGCTTGAATGTTGGAGGGGTGACATTCTACAGTCTATTGCCATGGCGTTGGGAAAACCAATTGGTCCCTCTCAACAAAATCTAGAGAAGAGGATCTTTTCCTATGCTAGTGTTTATGTGGAGATTGACTTGAGCCAGCCTTTTCCTAATTCTATTGATTTGATAGTGGGAACTAGTTCATGGACACAACCGCTTGATTACGAAACTCTACCATTTAGATGTCATTTATGTTGAGAGTATGGTCATATTCAGAGAAGGTGCCCGCATGCTACTGGTGTGGGTAATTCAAGGAATGGGATGGCTCCATCAAATTCAGGATCTGAAAAGGGAAAAGGTCCCATGCAGGGGGTGACTCTGGATAAAGATTGGTTCGTGCCTGTTAGGCCACGAAATAAAGGCCCAAGGCAGAAGAGGACTTTTCGAGATCGCTAGGAGGAGGGGGTATTCAACAAGTTTGATGTGTTGAATGATTTAGTTCATGAGGAGGGGGTCTCTCCTAACATGCATGTGGATGCTACTCCCGTTACTTCTCATAATCCTGAGCCTATGGCTCTTACGTCTTTGGCTTTCAGACCTACGAAGGCTCTTGGGGAAATAAAGGATTCTTCTATTCCTTCCCCTAAAGCTGGGCTTGGGGACCCGTGTGTGGTGGATGGTACTTCTTTGGTCTCCACTAATGTTAGTGCATGCCCCAATGGAGTTTCGGATTTTGGAGGCTCTAGCAAGAGTAAAGCTCCTGCTACTTCCCATATTTTGGGTGTGCATCAAAAATCCCTGAAAAAGAGTGCTCCTAACAAGCCCCAAAAGGTGGGTAGGAAGAAGGATCAGGAGAAAGTTAAGTTGGTTGGTGAGATGTTGGTTGAATCTAGGTTAGTAAAGACCTTGGATACTCACTTCTCTCAACCTTTGAGATGATTGTGCTTTCATGGAATGTGAGGGGTATGAATAACATTCCTAGATAAAAGGCTATTCGGGACTTGGTCTGTGCTCATTCTTTAGATTTGGTTTTTCTCCAGGAGACGAAGTTATCTGTTGATAGCATGATGTAGAGTGCTTCTAAGATTTGGAATAGAGGTTTATGTCAGTGTGTGGGTGTGTAGGGGAGCTTTGGAGGTCTTGCTTGTTTATGGGATCCTTGGCAAATCTCTCTAGTATGTTCTCCATTTCTCTTGTTGCGATGAGTTTGGAGACGAGGGAAAGACTCTTTATGTCCAATATTTATGCTCTGACGGATGTTGCTGGTAATATTTTTTGTGGTCTCATATAAATTTTTTGAGATTGTTGGATCCCTTTCTTCCTTGGATTATGGCAGGTGATTTCAATGCAATTGTCTCTCTTGAGGAGAAAAGGGGGGGGTGCCTCGTTTGGACCCCTCTTTTGATCTTCTTAGAGAGAATTTGGCTTGGCTTCAGCTTGTGGATATAAAACCCTTGAATGGCACGTTTACTTGGAATAATAGGAGATTGGGGGAAGAAGCTATTTCTAAAAGGCTAGAAAGATTTCTTATGTCCAACTTTTGGATTAGTGACAAGTGGCTGACAAGCTCTAAAATTTTAGATTGGCGAGGCTCAAATCATTGATCGATCAAATTCTTTGCCTGCTTGGCTGGTGGCTCAAAGAAATAGACTTTTAAATTTCAGCTTATGTGGCTCAGGGAGGAGGGTCCTTTTGACTTGGTTTCTAAATGGTGGGCTGAAGGTCAACTGACTTTTGGTACTGCTATGTACACCTTTATGAAGAGGCTTCAATATGTGAAGTATAAACTAAAGCATTGGAATAAGCATTAGTTTGGCAATGTGTTTCAATGGAAAAGGGTCACCTAGGAACGCCTGGATTCTATTACCAGGTAGGTTAGGGAGCATGGTCTTGATGCAGCCTTGAGCAGGTTAGAGGATGATGCTGTCAAAGATCTCGAGGAATGGGAGCTTCATGAGGAATTTTTTTGGAAACAAAAGGCTCGTATTGATTGGATTTAGGAAGGGGACAGTGTAATACCCCTCATGTTGTTGTTACTCTTATGGGTGGATTTTGTACTTGGTTGTGTGGGTGATCAGTTCACCATTTTGGTTGTGCTTGGATTTATAATTTGGTTGATTTGCTGCACTGGATTTTACATATGTTGCTAGATGATAAATTTCATTGTGATTATGTTATATGGCTTCGTAGTGGTGTTTCTTAATAATATATATGGTGATGCTGTGATTTTTATGCTATTATGGTGTTTTATGTGTTTACTAGTGTGTCTTGGTGAAAGGACGAAGTGGCATCACTTGCTTGCAAGTGCCCTGCTACCCTGTGATTACCTTTCACGGTGTGTCTATAATGGTGATTTACATGCTACATGACATTTGTTTCTATGCAGGAAGCAGGTACTGGACATCGACTCCACCTGCTTGTTAGGTTTGAGCATGTCCCATAAACTCAATGGGATTGATGTTGAAAAAATGAGTGGTTAAGAAAGTGTTCCCATCCCAAATTCATCATTTGTGAGTCCAATGTTGTCTTTGTTTCAACTTGTCCTTGTGTGTGGTTGTGTTAGTGTTGATTAATATTTTAGTTTGTGATTTAATTAATTTTAGTTATGTGTGATTAATTAATATGTTTAATTGATATAGTTATTATAGTTAATTATGATTAAGCTAATTGAATAACATTCTTGATTAATGGATAGTTTAAATAAAATAAAAGTTGCTTTGTTGATATTTAGAATGTTAAATTTGCTATTGAATTCTTTAGTTAATTAAATAGCTTATAAAGCTATATTATTTTTTGAAAAATAAATAAAATAAAATAATAAATAAATAAAATTGATTAAAAATTGATTAATTTCTTTTATTGGAGGTTTATGGGAACAAGTGGGTAATTAATGAATTTCTTGTGGGAAAATATTCTCGGAGAGAATATGGGCATGGGGGTAACAAAAATTTCTTCACGGGAATTTTTTGGCTGAAGAACAGTGTGTGGGTTTTGGGTAGTTTTTGCTGGTTTTTACTTAGCTTTCTGAAAAGGGCTACAGGAGTTTTCTGGACTGGTAATTTGGCTGGAGGTGAAGCTTTTGGGAAGAGCTTAAAAGCTAGAAGATTCAGAGGCGAAGATTTGCACAACGTTTGCTTCTACAGCCTTTAGAAAACAGGTTCCTTACTGTCTTTTGGTTTGAATGCTTTCTTATTTTGAAAAGTTTGTTTGTTTGTGTAAGAGGAATTGACTGTACCCTCTATAGAATTTAGAAGTTTCTCTGTAGAGAATAGTGTTCTCGGCTGCAGAATTTTGCCGTTATAATTTTGTTACCCCTGTAGGAAAATTACATAGTAAAATTAGTGAACCTCGTTGAATGAAATCCTTAAAATAGTAGCTCTGTAAGCAGCTGTCCAAAATTGAGGAATTTAAGAGAAAACTTCTGTGGATTTTTAAATAAAAACTCTTTGGTTAAACACAGGAAATTAGAAAAATTATGTGCAATTTTCTAAATATTACCTGTAGTCAAATATAGTGTTTTCTCCCAATTTATTCCATTCATTTAAAAAAATAAAATAAGATTCTCAGAGGAATTTATGCTGGTAAATTTACTGTTCCTGAGAATTTAATTTGTCTAAGAATTTAATATATATATATATAAATTCTATGAAAATATACATATATATACACACACACACACACACACATATATATATATATTGATTATCATAAATCTATGTCCAGAAAACATTTTATAACTGTGAAATCCGTTTCTTTTCGTCCATACAAAATTTTAAAATAATTTTAAAATATATATATATATAAAAGATTTGGGGGATTGACCCTCCCCACACCCCAAAGGGGGGGCGCAGCCACCAAGGCTGCGCACAATAGCCATGGGCTGCTGGGCGCAACCCTGGTGGGGCTGCGGCCTCCCCACAGGGAGGACACAGCTCCCCAGCTGCACAACACATATTTATGGAATAAAAGTTAGTTGTTTTTAGAATTTTATTTGAAATTAAATTTGTATTTATCAAGATTAAAAGTTATTAAATTATATATATATATATATATATATGTATATATATATGTATGTATGTATGTATATATATATATATTTATGGGGATATATTTTAAAATAAAATAAAATAAATAAATATATATAAATATGTATATTTAATTATTTATATGGATTTGGGATTGGGGCCCTAGCTCTTGGCTAAATTTCCCAAGCAAGAGGTTGGTCACGTAGGTCTAGTCCCCCACCCCATGGTTCGGAGGGCGTGTCGCTACCAAGACCGTCACACGCTAAAAAGTTTACAAGGCACATTGCAGCTTATAGGGGGTATACCCAATTCCTCGCTAAAAAAATAAATAAATTATTTATATGGATTATTTTATAATGTTAATTCAAGATGTTAAAAATAAAATATAATAAATGTTATATATATATATTTTGTTAAATTACGAAAAAATTATTATGCAAGTTATTTACAATGATTTTTGGGTTTTTATTGAACAAATTTGAAGAAAGTATTTAATCAAATTTATTTGAGTGCCTTTAATTCAAATTTAATTGAATGTTTTTAATTAATGAATGAAATTGAGGTAGTTTGACTTTTGAGATGGATTTCATGTAGTGCAATATCTTCATCTGATTGTTAACCATAGTGAATTTGAGTTATTAATCAATTTCTTGTTATTGAATAATTGGTTAATTTATTTTATATTCTTGAGTTCTTTATTGGGTTTTTTTGAGTTGGGATATCAACATGTGGAGTCCCTTAAGTTAGTCAACCTTTTCATAGGAGATAGGGTTATTGTGTAAACTTCCAGAGGTTTTGGAATTGGTGATTTAAATTATGTGGCTTTTATAATTGATGCTCGATTCCCTTTTGTTTTAAGTTGTGATCTTGAGTTTACTTTAAGTTGCATCTTTTGTTCAGGGAATTGAGTCATATGATTATAGCGAGATGGTTTTTCCTCGCGATTGTTTCTATCCTGTGTTTTGAGTACTTGTGGGTACGACCCCTTTGTTTTTGATGTATGTTGGGGGTACTAGGGAGAGTGGCTCTACGTGGGTGCCAACGCACAAAGGGGCTGTCAGGATAACCCACGTTAGAGTTAGAGTAAAAAGTGAAAACCTATCTAATTAATTAGGGGATGGGTAGTTAAATATTAATAAGATAATTATAGATCCCTCGTCTGCCTGTTAGGGATTCCAAAGACTATAGGTGGTCGAGAAGGCCGTGGTTGGCATAATCGTGATCCCGTCTTTATGAGAAATTCACGATTCTGCATGAGTCACCCTATGGAGCGGCGCCTTGAGATAGACAGTCAGGATAACCATAGATGGAGGTAGCACCTTGTGATAGGATGTATGGATAATCCATGTAAGGCCATGCGATGACACTCTCCTCTAGCATTCCCCTTTAGTTGTTTTAACTGGAATCCTCTGGAAGTGGTTTATTGTTATGACTTGGTGTTTATTGTTGTCATGTTTAGATAGTGGACTTTTGATGTTATGGTTTCCTTTATGTGTGATTTCTCTTTCCATGTTTGGAGTTTATTCTTATGTGTTACCTTAGACTTTCTTGGTCAGGAATCCTTTCTTAACTACTCCTAGCATGGGGGTGGTCAGGTGGAACGTGCTACACACCCCGTTGGGTCCCCTATTTGTTGATGTACCTTTCAGTACGGAGTTGTTAAGACAGTTTGATTTAGAGTTATGTATTTTCAGATGTATATTTGTACTACTGCCATACTTTGTATATTGATACATCACTCTCCCATGTATTGGGAAGACTTATATTGTAAACTTGGATAATTGTATAATGAGATTTATTTGTAGAATGATGTATTGTATAATCACATTTTGTAATTCAAGCTTTATTCATAAATATAAATATACTTGATGATGTATCATGTTTGAGAAAATAAGTTCTTATTATTTCTAAGTTAAATGGGCTATGAAATCTTGTATAGCATCTATATGGTTCGTTCTTGTCTTAATGCTTATCTTTTATAAATGTTTATATGGAAGACATATGTTAGTAGAGATGAAAGTTAATTTAACTAAATTTGTTATTGGGTAGATTACGTAATGTCACTTCGTGTACCCCAAGGGACTTAGATGTTTAAGTTGTAATCGTAGTGATGTTAGTTGCATTAGTAAACATAGTATTTATACTTTGTGTTTTTTTTTTTTAAATTGTTGTGTTCTTAGTTGTCCTTTGGGGTTTGCAAGACAGGGCATTATAACTTGGTATTAGAGCCAGGTTTTGCAAACACTGGGTACTTTGGGTAGTTGAGTCCATTAGGCAACCTTGTGTTAACTCTTGATCTCACATAACCCTAATTGTTGTGCAGGATCATGCCTAGGGGTAGAGGTTGTGGCTGAAGAAGAGGCCGAGGTGGTGGCCATGGAGCCAACCGCCAAAGTCCATCACTTCCGAGCTCACATGGTTCAGAGCGTGAGGAACTACAGATTTCCTAAAGCAATCCAATAGGTGGTGGTGGTCAGAACCTAGAACAACCTGGTCTAGATGGTCAGTTGCAACATTTGCTAGAGGAGATATTAGGTCGTTTAGGCCCTAAGCAGGAAGAGGAACAAAGGTTGGATAGGGAAAGGGAGAGATCCCCTAGACGTGGGGAAAACATAGTTGAACAGGATGCAGTAGTGGCTTGTCATATGAGAGACTTGTTGAGAGCACGACCTCCTACATTTGATGGAGTTGGTGGGGGTCTAGAGGTAGAGACTTGGTTGATCGATTTGGATAGATGCTTTGTGATGCATCCCTATGGAAGTAACACTAGGGCTAGGTGCACTATCATGCACCTCAGAGGCTTCGCGTCCACTTGGTGGTGGCTGGAAGAACATAAATTACACATTGACATTAGCATGGTTACTTGGGAATTATTTATGGAGAGGTTCGGGGCCCGTTTTCTTTTTGATCACTGGAGGCAACGTAGAGCAATTGAATTCCACGAGTTAAGATAGATGGCAATGACTATGGAACAATATAAGCATCATTTTTATGAGCTCAAACAGTATGTAGGGATCAGAAATGATGAGGCAATGCTTGTGCAACATTTTGTTAGGGGATTAAATGCCCGTATCAGTGGTGGAGTTAGAGTCTTTGAGCTGAAGATGATGGAGGTAGCAGTTGAGAAGGCTCGCCTTGTGGAAGAAAATCTGGCTATGGCATTAGGAGGACACACAGGAGTTCAGATTGGTAGTGCTCCAGTTTCAGGTTTTGGTTCTAGAGGTGGACAACCTCAAGCTGCAGGGACTTCTAGAAATTTTTAGGCACCCTCTAAGGGTGGTCCGCAGCAGCAACAACAGTCGCAACCCAAATAGAACAAATCACTGTCACAACAGGGAGATAGATCTCAGAGCAGAAGGAACCGAAGCTGGCAGCAAGTTAGACAGGATCATTTTGTGCAACCTGCTCAGAGTACACAGTCGGCACCTTCTCGAGGCAGTTTCCAGCAGTCAAGTGCACCATTTGGTGTTAGAGGGTTTGGACGAGGTACAAGTTGTTTCTCTTGTGGACAACAGGGACATATTGCTAGATAGTGCCCACAGAGGAGCACTATAGGATTTAGCCAGAGACCAGCTGCTTCTGAGCCGACAGTGGGCAATGTAGGGAGAGAACATCGGGTATTTGCAACAGTGGATAATTGCCAAGGTGAACATCAAGGCACTGTAGTTGAGACATCAGGTGCGTTGTATGGTACTAGTATATCTATTCTCTTTGATTCTAGAGCATCAGATTCATTCATTTCTCCTTTAGTAGTGGAAAGTTGTAGATTGGTGGCAGCTAGGCAAGGCATTAAGTGGCAGGTCGAATTGGCCTCTGGGGCTAAGGTTATGGTTGAGTCACTAGTTTAGGGTTGTAATTTGCAAATTGGGACACTCATGACTATGGTGGATCTTTGAATCCTACCTCTTGGTTCATATGATGTGGTTCTAGGTATGGATTGGTTGAGTGCCCACCATGCCATAATTGATTGCCGGCATAAGGTTGTGCATTGTGTTGATGATGCAGGTAATGAGGTTGAGATCGTTGGCATTCAAAGACTTGTCTCACTACGTTTGATCTCAGCTATGCAATTAAAAAGGTGTTTCAGACAGGGTTGTCAGCTATTTGCAGTGTCAGTTAATGATTTGGACTCGGATGAGAGTCAAGGGATTTCATTGGATGATTACCCCCTTCTTAAGGAATATTCTGATGTTTTTCCTAGTGAAATTCCTGGGATGCCACCAAAGCATGACATCGACTTTAGAATCGATCTTGTTCCTAGAGTTGAGCCTATTTCTCAGGCTCCATATCGGATGACAACATAGGAATCGCAGGAGCTTTGTTTGTAGTTGGAGGAGCTTTTAGAGAAATGATTCATTCGTCCTAGTGTTTCCCCTTGGGGAGCACCAGTTATATTTGTGAAAAAGAAGGATGGTTCACTCCGATTGTGTGTAGATTATAGGCAGCTCAACAAAGTGACGGTCAAGAATCAATATCCTTTACCGAGGATTGATGAATTATTTGATCAAATAAAAGGAGCTCAAGTCTTCACTAAGATCGATCTTAAGTCTGGCTATCATTAGTTGTGAATAGCCAAAGTTGATATTCATAAAACTGCATTCCGTACTCGTTATGGGTATTATGAATTCACTGTTATGCCATTTGGGTTAACAAATGCACCATCATTTTTTATGAGCCTAATGAATGGATTTTTTTGTACCTACTTAGATAGCTTTGTACTTGTGTTTCTCGATGATATTCTAGTGTACTCTAAATCAATGGAGGAGCACGAGGAACATCTGAGGCAAGTATTACAATGTTTGAGGGACAATCAACTATTTGCCAATTTTGCTAAGTGTGAATTCTACAAAATAGAGGTGAAATACTTGGGGCACGTCATCTCAGGTGTAGCTATCACAGTGGATCCATCAAAGATCCAAGCTATTGTAGATTGGCCAACACCCAAGAATGTTCCAGAGATTCACAGTTTTATGGGGTTAGTGGGCTATTATCGACGGTTTGTACAGGGTTTTTCTAGGATTGCATATCCCATTACTTCCCTTCAGAGGAAAGGGAAGAAGTTCATTTGGTTCGAACAGTGCTAGACAACATTTGAGACCCTTAAGGACAAATTGACTAGTGCACCAATACTGGCGGTTCCTGATCCTACTAGGGATTTCGTGGTGTGCAGCGACGCATCCTTGGAGGGCTTAGGAGTTGTCTTGATGCAAGAAGGACGTGTAATTGCATATGAATCCTGTAAGCTCAAGGATCATGAGCTTAATTACCCCACACATGACTTGGAGTTAGCCGTAGTGGTTCATGCCCTTGTGAGATGGAGACACTTCTTATTGGGACATAGGTTTGAGCTTCACAACGATCACCGCAGTTTGCAATATATTTTTACCCAGCTGAACCTAAATGCTAGGCAGAGGAGATGGATGGAATTCCTCTGCGAATATGACTTTGAGGTCAAATATGTTCATGGCAAGGAAAATGTAGTAGTAGATGCTTTGAGTCAGAGGAGACATGAGATTTCTGTAGTAGCTCTTGAGGTAGATTTGAGGAGTCAAGTCCTCGTAGCGCTTCCATCTGATAGCTAGTATCAGGAAATGAAGATAGAAATTGAATTAGGTAGAGCTCTAGAAGGAAAGTTTGCAGGGTACTCACTAGAGTCAGATGGTATTCTAAGGTATATGGGTCACATTTATGTGCCTTTTGTTGAGGGTCTTCAGACTCTAATTATGACTGAAACACATCGAGCTCCCTATTCTGCTCACCCGGGAGTTAAGAAAATGTATGCAAATCTTCAAGCACTGTACTTTTGGGCTAGCATGAAGAGGGATATTGTATATTTGGTAGCTAGATGCTTAGAGTGTCAAAGGGTCAAGGCAGAACATCAACATCCTGCAGGTCTTTTACAGCCTCATCTCATTCCGGAATGGAAGTGGGACATAATTTTTGTAGACTTTATTGTGGGATTGCCTATGACTTCTCAACGTCATGATGTTATCATGGTCACAGTTGACAGATTGACCAAGGTGGCACACTTCTCCCTTGTCTGATCATCTTACACAACTTCTTCAGTTGCTAGAATCTTTATGGAAGATATTGTCCGCTTGCATGGTATTCTGCAAAGAATCATATCTGACAGAGATCTAGTGTTCACATCTGCATTGTGGACATCATTGCAGCGTGCGTTAGGAACACAACTTAATTTTAGTTCTACCTACCATCCTGAAACTGATGGACAAACAAAGAGAGTTAATTAGGTTCTTGAGGACATGCTTTGTATGTACGTGATGGATCAACACTCACGTTGGGGGGAATATTTGCATCTTGTGGAGTTTTCCTATAACAATGGATATCATAGCTCAATTGGTATGGCTCCCTTTTAGGCACTATATGGTCGTCCCTGCAGGACCCCATTAAGTTGGGACTGTCTTGATGACAAAGTTCTCCTTGGTCCTGAAATGCTTCATGACATGTAACGGCAGGTAGCTCGCATCAGAGAGCATCTTGTGGCAGCTCAAGATAGACAGAAGAAATATGCAGATGTACATAGAGTTGACCATTAGTTCTCTATTGGCGATTGAGTCTTTTTGAGAGTGCGAATGTGAAAGAGCCCAATATGTTATGGAAAGGGTTCCAAGCTCACGCCTTGTTTTGTAGGTCCATTTGAAGTTTTAGAGAGGATTGGCCTTGTTTCTTATCACCTGGCATTGCCGCCCAGTCTATCACGGATTCATGATGTTTTTCATGTTTCTATACTTAGACCATATTTTCTAGATGTTACTCACATACTTGATTGGAATGCTCTTCAGGTCGAGGACATACAACTAGCACTTGAGCCCATGGCCGTGCTACAACATTGGAGACTCACCCCAGGGGCATAGGTATTGAACAGGTACATGTTCAGTGGGAACCGAATGATGAGACTTCAATGACATGGGAGGATGCATCCCGTATTAGAGAGGCATATTCATATTTATTTAGTGGCTTCTAGGAGTAAGCCATATTTTAGGGGGGGAGGATGTAATACCCCTCATTTTGTTGTTACTCTTATGGGTGGATTTTGTACTTGGTTGTGTGGGTGATCAGTTCACCATTTTGGTTGTGCTTGGATTTATAATTTGGTTGATTTGCTACACTGGATTTTACATATGTTGCTAGATGATACATTTCATGGTGATTATGTTATATGGCTTTGTAGTGGTGTTTCTTAATAATATATATGGTGATGTTGTGATTTTTATGCTATTATGGTGTTTGATGTGTTTGCTAGTGTGTCTTGGTGAAAGGACGAAGTGGCATCACTTGCTTGCAAGTGCCCTGCTACCCTGTGATTACCTTTCACGGTGTGTCTATAATGGTGATTTACATGCTACATGACATTTGTTTCTATGCAGGATGCAGGTACTAGACATTGACTCCACCTGCTTGTCAGGTTTGAGCATGTCCCATAAACTCAACGAGATTGATGTTGAAAAAATGAGTGGTTAAGAAAGTGTTCCCGTCCCAAGTTCGTCATCTGTGAGTCCAATGTTGTCTTTTTTTCAACTAGTCCTTGTGTGTGATTGTGTTAGTGTTGATTAATATTTTTTTTTGTGATTTAATTAATTTTAGTTATGTGTGATTAATTAATATGTTTAATTGATATAGTTATTATAGTTAATTATGATTAAGCTAATTGAATAACATTCTTGATTAATGGATAGTTTAAATAAAATAAAATTTGCTTTGTTGATATTTAGAATGTTAAATTTGCTATTGAATTCTTAAGTTAATTAAATAGCTTATAAAGCTATATTATTATTATTATTGAAAAATAAATAGAATAAAATAATAAATAAATAAAATTGATTAAAAATTTATTAATTTCTTTTATTGGAGGTTTACGGGAACAAGTGGGTAATTAATGAATTTCTTGTGGGAAAATATTCTCGAAGAGAATATACATAGGGTAACAAAAATTTCTTCACGGGAAATTTTGGTCAAGAACAAGGTGTGGTTTTTGTGTGGTTTCTAGTTTAACTTTTAGAAATAGTCCGAAAGGCTACATAAGTTTTTTTTCCGAATTGTATTTTGGTCGAGGTGAGCTTTAAGAGCTTAATAGCTCGGTGCTCAAGGGCAAAGCTTGGCAATAACTTTGCTTCTACAGCCTTGTGGAAACATGTTCCTTACCGCCTTTTGGTTTGGAATTATTTCTCTTTTGAAAGTTTGTTTTGTTTGAGTAAGAGGAATTGACTCAGACTCTCAGAATTTAGAAGTTTGTAGGAAACAATTTTCTAGACCTAAAATTTTGCTGCTAGTAAAATTTGTTACCATTGTAGGTTGTTACCCTAGAAAATTACACAAGAAAAATTAGTGAAACCTGCTAAAATGAAATTCTTGAAATAGTAGCCTGTATCGTAGTAGAAATTCATCCAAAATTGAGGAATTTGAAAGGAAAAAACTTATGTGGATTTTAAAATAAAGCTCTCCTCGTAAAACTTAGGAAACTACAAAACTTGTGCAATTTTCTAAAATTTCTATAGTTAAATATAGTGTTTTATTTCCCAATTTATTCCATCATTGAAATAATAATATAAAAGAAAATTTCTAAGGAATTTATGCCATAATCCTATCAGTTTCCGAGAACTCCAATTAGTCCAGAATTTAAAAATATATTTATATATGCCATAATATATATATATATATATATGTATATACATATATATATATATATATATATATTTATTTATTCCATTAATATATATATATATATATATATATATATATATATATATATATATTGGTTTTCTTAAATTTATGTTCTGGAAATATTTTAAATTTAATCCAAATCATATATTTTTTTGTTCCGTTCGTACGGAATTAAAAAAAAATTAAAATAAAAAAAATTATAAGATGGGAGGGGAGGGTCAGCATAGCCACACCTCCCCACACTGTAGGAAGCACACCTCCCACAAAGGAGGATCGCATTCCCAAAGTCAAGACACTTCGTGGCATATATAAAATAAAAAAATAAAACATATAAATTCATTTTATTTAAATTTATAATTGTTCCTATATTTGACTTCTAATAAATTCAATTTTGATTTAAATAAGCCAAAATATATATTGTTAAATATATATATATATATATATGAATATATATATTATATATATATGTATATATATACAATATATATATATATATATAGATTTATATATTGGTTTTATTTTAATAAAAATATATATATAATAATAAATAAGTATATATTTATTTATTCATATGAATATATATATGCATGTGTGCATATAAAATTTTACGGGTTATTTTATAATGTTAATTTAATTGTAGAAATTATAAATATATATACACATATACACTTGGTTAATTACGGGTGTATATTATGTAAGTTACTTTCTATGACTTTAGGTTCTTATTGGTCAAAATTGTAGAAAATATATTAACAAATTTATTTGGAGGTTTTCACTAATGAAATAATTTGAGTAAGATGGTAGTTTGACTTCTAGAATGTATTTCTTGTAGTGCGATATTTTAATCTGATTTGTGAATTTGTGTTATTAATCAATTTCTTGATATTGAATAATTAGATAATTTATTTTCTTGAGTTCTTTATTGGGTCTCTTGAGTTGGGTTATCAACATGTGGAGTCCCTTAAGTTAGTCAACCTATTATAGGAGATAGGGTTATTGTTAAAACTTCCATAGGTTTGGGAAATTGGTGTATTAAGTTATGTGGCTTTTATATTTGATATTTGATTCCATTTTGTTTATGGTTGTGATCTTGAGTCTACTTTGAGTTTGCAATCATTTTGTTTAGGTAATTGAGTCATATGATTATAGCGAGATGGTTTTGCCTCGCGATTGTTGTATCATGTGTTTTGAGTACTTGTGGGTTCAACCCCTTGATTTTGATGTGTGTTGGGGGTTCTAGGGAGAGTGGCTCTACGTGGGCGCCAACGCACAAATGGGCTGTCAAGATAACCCATGTTAGAGTTAGAGTTAGAGTAAAAAGTGAAAACCTAACTAATTAATTAGGGGATGGGTAGTTAAATATTAATAAGATAATTATAGATTCCTCGTATGCCTATTAGGGATTCAATAGACTATAGGTGGCTGAGAAGGCCGTGGTTGGCATAATTGTGATCTCGTCTTTACGAGAAATTCACGATTCCACATGAGTCACCCTATGGAGTGGCGCCTTGAGATAGGCAATCAGGATAACCATAGATGGAGATGACACCTTGTGATAGGATGTCTGGATAATCCATGTAAGGTCATACGATGACACTCTCCTCTAGCATTCCCCTTTAGTTGTTTTAACTGGAATCCTCTGGAAGTGGTTTATTGTTATGACTTGGTGTTTATTGTTGTCATGTTTAGTTTGTGGACTTTTGATGTTATGGTTTCCTTTATGTGTGATTTCTCTTTCCATGTTGGAGTTTAGTCTTATGTGTTACCTTAGACATTCTTGGTCAGGAATCCTTTCTTAACTACTCCTAGCACGGGGGTGGTCGGGTGGAACGTGCTTCGCACCCCGTTGGGTTCCCTATTTGGTAGATGTACCATTCAATGCAGAGATTGTTGTGACAGCTTGATCCAGAGTTATGCTCATCCAGATGTATATATTTGAACTTTTGTCATAACTTGTAAATTGATATGTAACTCTCCCATGTATTGGGTTGACTTATATTGTAAACTTGGATAATTGTTTAATGATATTTATTTGTAGAATGATGTATTCTATAAGCACATGTTGTAATTCAAGCTTTATTCATAAATGTAAAATATTCTTGATGATGTATTACGTTTGAGTAAATAAGCTCTTATTATTTCCAAGTTAAATGGCTATGAAATCTTGTATAGTTTCTTTATGGTTTGCTCTTGTTTTAATGTTTACCTTTTATAAATGTTTAAATGGAGAAGTTATGTTAGAAGCTATGAAAGTTACTTTTATCAAATCTTGCTTTTGGGTAGATACGTAATGTCACTTCGTGTACCCCAAGGGACTTGGGTGTTTAACTTGTAATCGTAGTTATGTTAGTTGCATTAGTAAACATAGTATTCATACTTTGTGTTAAAAAATAAAATTGTTGCAGCCTTTAGTTGTCCTTGGGTTTGCGCTGGATGGGTCGCTATATACAACGCATATATCAAAACATCATAAAATTAATGGAATTGAACATGTAGTTTTACAACAACAAGATATTTGTTGCTTATTAATTTTAACATACCAAGGTTTACATTTTTCAAAATACCTTTGACTTATTTTAATATTACTAGGTAACATTAAATCACCACAAAATTTTCTATAAAATTCAAGTTTTGTTGTATCTAATAGGTGTTTGGATGAGGATCATGAACTTTGGACCCCACTCCTAATTCTAAAACATCTCTAGCATTAGATGATACCCTAGTATTATCATGCCAATATTTTTTAATCAAATATATGATTTCAACATTCAATTTCATGTAAGACCTCAGGAGTCGACCACTTAAGCTCCAACATTGGTTGATTGGTTCATTTTCTATACTTTCTCTTCTTTTTGCCGCTCTTAGCAATGTTTAAGGATGTATTTTTAGAATTTCACTAATATTGCTTACCATTCTTTTATTCAAAGTTGTTTTATTAACTATAGCAGTTCATATAGCTTGTCTTGCTACATTCTTATATTTAGATCGACTATTTTTTCCAATAGACTTAATGGAACTAGCAACAATAGACATAACATGTTTTAGTGATTGATATTTTCTTCTTGGTTTAACAAAAGTGCCTAACTTTTTCATTACTTTTCTCATTTTCCATAGTCTCATCAATTGCATCATTAGTTGACATTGAAATGAAAGTTTTTTATGATAAAATAATTCTTTGTATAATCTATTGGCATGCATTATTATTTGTCTCAAGAAATCTTATCGTAGCGATTATCCAAACATCACTTTCAATTTTTTATAAAAATTCATTTTCAACATCACACTCTAGATTTTCATTTCATTTTCATCTTCCTTTTCATCAACAAAAACAATTTTCATTTTCATTTTCAAATAACCAAATGATTTTCATTTTCAACAAAAAATGATTTTCATCTTCATTTTCAACAACAAAGCACTTTTCATTTTCAACAAGTTGTATAAAATCTTCTTCTCTACAAATATTATCAATGTCAACATCGTTAAATCCAACATCTTGTAAAACTTATACAAACAAAGTTTCCATTTCACTCAAAGGTGTATTCGAAGATGTACTTGGATTTGTGCCTATTGAAACATTCTCTATAACATTGAAAGGGGAATTTGAAGACATACCAGGACTAGTTTGTATAATCGTATTATTTTCCAAATTACCCTCTTGCAAATTAGCATCATCTACAACCATGGTCTCCTTAATGTTTTTATCTTTAATAGTTGTGGAATTGGATGCTTCAACATTATTCATTGATCAAATCCTCATTCTTCAATCTCTTTGTCTTTCTACATCCTTCTCTCTCTTTTCTTCAATTTCTTCAGGGGTCAATACCTTCCTAGTTTTCCTCTTATTATGAGCTTGTGAACCCATGATTACAAAATTCTCAAGGACAAATAAATGTAAATAGTGAAAGTCTTCCTCTTTTGTTCCTCCTTCAAATGAGTAGAAAACAAAAAAAAATCCACTCAAAAATTGTTCCAATGATGTCTCCTTCCAAAAATTCAATTTGAATTGTAAGTTGAAGACCTGTAAAGACAAAACTTGATAGAAAATAGGAGAAATTGTTGTAGTCGGTCGCACATGTCAAGTTGTAGAATTGATAGTAACATTTTTCCAATAAAAATTTAAAAAAATAGTCAAAAAAGAAATGGGATCCCATTTATAAAATGGGACCTCGTTTCCTTTTCAACGGTCTAAATAATAAATAAAATGAAATGAGATTTTGATTTACAAAAAAATGGGATCTTGTTTCTTAAAATTTGAATTTTTGGTTAGGTTTTTGGCTTGTTTTTCAGTTTGGGAATAGGCTTGGGGACTTGAATCTAAGCTTTGTACTTGTTTGACATGCAACTTGAAAGTCATGACAATGTCATAGGAAAATACTAAATTTGGACATATGTCTGAAGACCCTTTTTGCAAATTTTTTTGATAAAATTAAAACCCTTTATAAATGAGATAGTGCAAATTCCAAATATGTAATTTTTTTTACAATGAGATTTTTCTATTTTTCAATTAATTTGTGATGAACTGGGTCCATAAACTTGAAATATCAAGGTTTTTAGATTTTAATAACTTTTATTGAAATATTTTTTTGTAAAATGAATTGCACGAAATGCACTTGATAATTATTTTCAATTTAAAATTAAAAATAAAAAATGATAAGTTTAGGTCATCATATGGGATTTACATGCAATGATTTTCAAAACAACAAATATGGCCAATAAAAAATTAACAAAAAAAAATTCAATAAAAAATTACAAAAAAATATAAAAAATGTGCTTAAGTGAGTTAAAAATATTTTCCCAAAAGGATTTAGAAAATTATGATTATTTAGATCAAAATATGGATGATGAACACATGCATGGTATAGTAAAAAAAGGTGACTTTTAAACAATGGTTTTTAGAAATGCCTATTGAAAATTAATTTGTATATCTAGGTATTGAAATAAATTATATATTTGGAAACTAGATTCCAGGTACTACATTTTATGATCAGTAACTTTTCTTAAGATTCCATCTCTAAGTGCTTCAAATTTTAAGGTCAAATGTGACAAATTCTAAAAATTAGGGAAAAACCTTCCACTTTTTTGCCGAAAAGTGGAGTCAACTTCTTGCACACACCTAGTTAATCAGTTAATAAAAATGGAACACCATAACTATGTACAATGTAATGGAAATTTCTAACACTTCCCCCCTGATTACATCATTCTTGTAAATGTACCCTAGAAAACTCAAATTTTACCTTTCCAAGGGACCCCTTTAAGGCTTACATAACAATTTTTTTTATTACAAACTAGATATAATTTCTTGAGAAGATCTTCCTTTGAAGAAGAAAATCCTAAATCACATGGAACTCCATCAAGCTTCCTCATGACCCTCATAAAGGTGTAGTTTTGAGCTAAAGTCCTAAGTTCTAGGACTACCAATCCATGAAACTCTACAAACATAGGGCTCTATTTTCCTAAACAACTAAACCACTAAATCATGTCAAGTATTCAACAACAATCCATATTGTGATCTACAAACATTAGGCTCCATCAAGTTGTATGATGACCCTCGTACTTGTATAATTATCAATCACAATCTCGTAAACTTACTAGACAACAATCCATATTGAGTTCAACAACAAATCTCTTCCCTATCTCCAAAAATTAAACTTCACAATATATATATTCTCAAAGTCCATCAATATCAAAAAAGAAAATATGAAAGAAATAAAAAATTATTTTCATACAAAGTACCATCTCCAAAGAAGATGGAAATTCCTCCATCCTTCAATGCCACAAGCCTTTAGTAGATCCTATTACACTCTATTCATTTGTTGTCTTGGATGAGTCTTTGGAGGCCTCACCAAGTGTAGCAAAGATAGCCTCAAAATTCCAAGCATAACTATTTGAAGATCCTATAATACTTATAAACCTAATTTAAGTGACATATCCTCTTGTAAAGCAATTTACCTTCAAGTTACCACTAATAGGAGATGCATGGCTATACAACCATTTATAAGTTCTTGTAACACCCTGCCACATAACCCTAGAGGATGATGCAAACAAAACAGAAGTGCAACAATTTTTTTTTAAAGTGTAATTAATAACAAGTAAAGTGAACTACACTTAATGCATACATCCTCTAAGGTACGTGACAATGCTTACATTCGAATCTCGTAATATACAAAACTGAACTAACCATAGCATATAAAATTAAACTCACGATATAAAGAAAATAGGTCCAAAAGAATTAAACTCATCTCACTAGATACAAAGTGCATTAAAGAATCATCCATAGATTGTATTCATTCAATAATGAAATTACAAGACTCATTTCAAAAATGAGGAAGATCATACAATAATTTTATAATAACACTGATACAAGAATCCTCCTCGAATACAAATGAGGAGTAGTCCATATACATAAGTATCCAACTGATACAAAAGAACATAAGAAATAGTACAAAACAACTATTACATGTGAGCTCTCCAATCTGGTAGATCCCAGCATCACAAACATTAAATGGGAACCCAACAGTGTAAGGTGCATGTTCCACCCAACCAAGTGGTACCTGTAGGACCATCCCTCGTGCTAGGAGATAGTATAAATGGATTCCTAGGAAAAACCAATAGCCTCTAAACACAGGAAACACATAATACTATACCATACAAGAACAATACATACATAAAGGTTACATTTCTTC
>VDFB02373145.1:0-21385 GCA_007258455.2 Sequoia sempervirens | reverse complement strand
CTTGAATTGATCTTGAACAATACATCACAACATTAGCTCAAAACCACATGCATGATGCACTAAATATTTGGCATGATGAAATGACTCTTGATTGCTGTAATAATCTTCTATAAATATACCCTTGAACGCCTTAGAAATTCTCTTGTGAAAGTACCCTTGAATGCTTATGAAATTCTAGCTTGTTAGAAGAAATTATGTGAAATAATCTTGTATTTATACTTTTTTATGCAAAATTTCCCAAAATTACAACACTACAAGTCGACATCAAATCTAGGATAATAAAATCCCATCAAGAATTTGATTTAAAAATAGGTCCCAGCTAAAGCGGGATCAAGCGAGGAGTCCTAGCGGGCTTAAAACCGCACAAACCGCAGAATGTCTCTGTTTAATGCGAGCATGAAAACAAATTCCTGAGACCTAGGTGGGACTCGTACGCCCAAGGTGGTGTATGAGTCCCAGATCACTAGATCTAAAACACATAACCAAAAACATTGAATTATGATTGGTTATTTGATAAGTGTCGAGATTGTCCGTAGAAAGATGCAATTAATTAGGCTTGTGGATGCAAAATAGGACCAATTAAGACATAAATAATCCCAATTAATTAATAAATCCCTAGATTAGTGTGAAAGTGTAAATATACACTTTACAACACCCTAAATAAGGCTGAATTAGGTCCATTTAGTTTAAAAGGGCCCTAAACTTAATGTGAATGTGTAAAACACATTACAACACTTAATCAAGGCAACATTAGGCTCATTTTAACACTAGATCGTTGTAAAAGATCTTGGATCTTGCATAAATCTGGCAGTTGTATCAGGCATTGATAGGTCAATCTTTTGGTGCAACAGTAGCTACCTATGTAACAATTGATATCAGAGCCGAGGTCTCTAATTGAAATGACTTGGAGATCAAACATATTAAGGAGAGAATTTAGTCATAAGAAAAGGAAACAATTAAACTACCCAAATAAAATGACTCATTTGTATTATCATTATGTTGATACAAATTACAAAAGAAACATATATTGAACCCATTAATAATAATTAGGTAGAAAACTATGTGATCCATGCATTTCTTTTACTACAAATGAGGTGAAAATGGGAAGAAAGGATAAATTTGTATGCACTAATATGTTGCAAGAGTTTGGCCCTTGGTCTCCTTGTGTTGTGTAGCATGGATCTTGGGTTCATGACATGGCTTAACCGCCTCCTATGGATCTTGGATCTTGTATATATCTGGTAGTTGTATTGAGCATTGACAAGTCAATCTTTTGGTGCAACGACAACCGCCTATCCAACAATTGGTATCAAAGCCGAGGTCACGGGTTTGAACACCTCGCTTGCACTATTGGGATTGTTGCAATATTTTCACCCTTGGTCTCCTCGTGTCGTGTAGCATGGCACTTGAGTTCGTGACATCTAATCCAGTGTGCAACCCCCTTTACTTTGATTTTTTTAACACATTTTTGTTTCTTAGTGTTGCCTATATTTTTATTATTTAAGTGCACGCAAACCCACTTTCCACTAGTCGTTTGACTATGCTTGGGTCATCCCACAATAGTGGTTTACAATTTTTGGCCAAAATGGACATTGAATTAAATTTTTTTAACTAATCTTCACATTCGGGCACCTATATTTGCTAAACAATGAGGAATTTGAAAATGATGCAAACTAGTGATTTGTGACATTTTGTCTATAGATTCTAAATATATATTTTTAACATTTTTAGAATAAAATTGCATTTCCTTCGAATCCATATCCTTCCAAGACTATTTTTAATAGTAAACACCATTTTTAAAGAGTGGCCTGTATTGGCTAACACAATTTTTTTTATATGAAGCATAAAATTTTATGATTTCTAATTTAGATTCGTGACTACAATATCTAGTACTTGCAATTGGTTTCATAGAATTTTAAACAATTTTTTCTTAATTATGTTTTGAAGTCAAACCACTTACAATTTAGACATAGGTTTACTTGCTGACTGTTATTCCGTCAATTTAAACTTGAAAATTTTAAATTTTTTAATGCATGCCTTCACTCACCCTTGAGCATGTGGAATCACAAAAAATGATTAAATTTGAAAATCTGATAGAGATGATGCAATTTCCTTTCATGGGAATGATCCTAACCCTATTCCACAAAATATGCCTAATTTTCATGCCAAAATACTTCACTGTCTACGAGATTTTAATCCTTACATTTTCCTGTCTATGATTTGCAAACTTGATCAAAATCTGAGATTCTGGTTGCTGGACCAAAAAAAATTTTGGGTTTTTCTCAAAGATGTATCATTGAAATGTTGTCCAAATTTTGTGCCAAACGGAGCCATTTTGTGGGAGATATGGAGATTTTTGTCTTTCATCCAAGTATAGTTTCAGGAGAAATGAATAAGGACAATTTTGGAGTACTATTTGACGTCCTCTTATCAGCTTCAAGTGACCTTTTGAGGTAAAATACATATGAGGATGGCATGCTATAAGGTCCTATGTTTTAAAGGTGAATGACTTTATTAAAATTCAAATGTTTGCAGTGACATCATAGAGTCGATATTTTCCGTGGAGTTAGGTTTATCAAAAGTTGTAAAAATGGGTAAATATATTCATTTTGGAAAATGAATTTATTTGAGGTGGTTTTGAAAATATTTATAAGGAAAGTTCATATTCGAAGGTTATGAATTTCATGTTGTCGGAAGTTTCCAAGGTTTTAAAACTCTTTAGGCGACCGACTCATAGGTTTTAAAGTTGTCATTTCCGCTGACTTCCTGACATCCTCTCTCTCTCTCTCTCTCTTCAAAGCATAGTGCAATAATCAAGGATGTGTGCACAATGAATTCGTTGAAACAGCTTTGGAAACTTTTTCTTAGTGACTATATGCAAATGCATAAAACGGATTTGTTAACTCAGCCGCAAAAATCCATAGGCAACATAGGAAAGAGCACGTGGATGGTCTGGTAGAACGTCTCAAATAAATGTGTTCTCATGGGAAATCATGATCGTGCCTAGATATAAATCAAATAAACATTGAAGAAGGCTTTCAAAACTCTCAAGATAATGCAGTTGGTGAGGTGCGCACAGTGTATCCACAAAATGGATTTGTTGAAAATAAAGGCAGCTTAGGAAAATGAAAGAATCAGAGCACATAAACTGTTCAAAGGAAGATCTCATGAGCTACAGCTCTGCGATCCCTACAATCTCGGATCAAAATGCAAAGCCAGATTCGGTCCCATTGCTCATCCATGGCAACTAAAGATCGAATTAAGCAGATTCTCAATGACTTGTATTCTTGACATGGCCCACGCCTGCACATGTTATGCATTTGATAAACTTCAATAGCATAAAGATGAGTTTAAAGCCCAAACTGAGAACCATAAAAATCAGGTATTCCTTCATGGATTCTTTCGCAGCTGGGATTCGAGCTTCGCAATGCTATTTGCGTTTTCTGTTTGGTTCTTCGTGGACTTGACATTGTTGAGGATGATATGCGTATTCCAGTGGATACAAAGCTACCAATTTTGACCAATTTCCATCAACACATATATGATCCTGCATGGCACTTCTCATGCAGAGTTAATGACTACAAAGAACTAGTGGACCAATTTCATCATGTGTCTACTGTCTTTTTAGCGCTTCGAAAGAGATATCAAGAAGCAATTGAAGAAATAACTAGAAGGATGGGTGCAAGGATGGAAATATTTATCTGTCAAGAGGTAGAATCAGTTGAGGACTATGATGAATACTGCCATTATGTTGCAGGATTAGTTTGCTTGGGATTGTCTAGACTGTTTCATGCAGCTTTTCTTGAGGATTTGCCTCTAGATTTCTTGTCCCATTCAATTGGTTTATTTCTTCAGAAACTCAACATTATAAGAAACTGCTTTGAAGCACACCAAGGCAGTCAACAATACCATGATGCATTTAAACAAATGCGTGAGCAGATTATGTTTAAATATGATCAAGTTGCACGTATGAATGTTGGAAAGATTACATCCATACTGAATAGTGGAAAATGTTGCTTTGCTAGGTGTAGCCTCCAAATCACCTCTAGTGATAGCCTGAGAAAGCCTTCTCTGATCACTCTAAAGGATGATCTAACATATTCCTGCTCGAGAAGATGTAGTGGTACTCAAAGATTCATTTTGAATATACCACTCGAGGATGAGAAAGGGCATTCGGTTGAGAATCCAAGTCTCTACAAAATAGAACTCCAGAAATATGGTGGAGGTTTATTAGATTCGAAAAGTGGGGCTACATCTGGTGGTCTTCATAATGATTTTAGGCAAACTGCTTCATCCTTAAAACCCCACACAGAACCTGGAGTAGGACCTGCATATTTTGTGCTTAATGGTGACAACTATACAAGGGGTGAATCTGCATATAAAGGAGGGAGATTTAGTAACTTCGTCACTGGATAAAGAAGAAATAAAAATTTAAGTACAAGTCAAGAACGTGTATATGAGTTGTTTAGTAAAGTTGTTAGTTCATCGGCTTGCCATCAAATTTCCAACTCCGAGTTTGATCTTCACTTTGTCTTCTTTAGAAAGCTAGAAATGTTTTGGCCTTCTATTGATTAGAGAAAAGGAATTGTGCCAAATTCTAAGGACCGCGTCTTGATTCCAAGTAAACCAGATAATGCCTCACACATAAATAGATTATATGTTGTAGGATGGTTCAAGAGAGGCCCTGCAGGTATCACAAGGACCAATTTATATCATGCAGAAGAAATAATTGAGAGCATTTTAGAGGATATCAGAGCCAGTTTTTTAAGTGGATATCACTCTTCACATCCTGGAAGGATAGGCCTGCTTGAAGCATTGTGAACCAAAGGTGTTCAGTGTATATCCTTCAACAGATAGGAGAAGATTGATACAAAAGAAAAATAATTTCAAGATCGTTGAAAGGAAAACCCGGAGAAAAGATCACTTCATGGCAAGAGTTGTTACAAGTTGCAAATGCATAGATGTGTTGTAAAAGAAATTTTCATTGACATAACAACTTTAATTCAAGGCAGTGTATGCATAGCATTTTTTTTCAATTGTTACTACGGATAAATCGCAATTGGCCGAAGTTGGGAAAATTCTAATAGCCCTTGATGTTGTGCACCTAGCTGAAGGATTTTAATCTATGGTCATAGATGTTCCTCTACTCTCTATTTCAATAAATAACATAATATAGGCAGCATGTGACAAATTTTCCAAAGGGGGGCGCAAACTTAATGAATATACTTTCCAATACTCATATCTTCTAACTCAGTAATTGAAATTTTATCTTCAAATAAAGATAGTTATGCCACGAAAGGAATGCGGAAGGTTATCAAGAAACAATTATGTGAAAGAGAAAGGCATAATTTTTTTTTGAATTATCTAATTTCAAGAAGCAGTTACAGGAACTTAAGAGTCTCATTAGGGAGGCTTATTTAATGTAAAAATATTTCTAAAGGGGGATCTTTTTTCAGCTATTCGGGGGAAAGAAGGGAGCAGCATATTTCTCTTTTCTGCACAGTCTTGATGTACAGGGTTAATGAGTATGTGAACTCATATTTTGAGCATTGAAGAAATAAAGGAGATATTGTTAAATCTGTGCATTTATTAATGTCCTCTTTAAATTGCAGATGAACTTTGAGTCATTGTAATTTATCTTCCATGTTTATCCTCTTATATTGAAACGTGTATGTGTTGTTCTTGAAGCTTTGAATTCAAAATAATTTATCTATTGAAAGGAGGTTTGTTGTTCATTATTTTCTTGAGTATCATTTGGCTATTGAATAGGTGGGCTTTGTATCATTTATTGGCATCCTTTCATTTTAAGTTAAAGTCGTCGCATCTATTTCATGGTTATGGGTAGGTGTCAATTAGCCTTTTCTGCTTTCTGTTGAAAAGCATACGCAGTCTTTATTCATTGCATATCTATTGAAGGTAGTTGCACCTTGTAAAATAAGTAGAGAGCACTTGCAAATATCATTGCAAGTGACTCAACTGTTGATAGGATTGTCATGGGCATGGGCAAGAAGAGTATAAACTTCAACTGTTGGTAGGATGAGAAAGGGCATTCGATTGAGAATCCAAGTCTCTACAAAATAGAACTCCAGAAATATGGTGGAGGTTTATTAGATTCGAAAAGTGGGGCTACAACCAGTGGTCTTCATAATGATTTTAGGAAAACTGCTTCATCCTTGAAACCCCACACAGAACCTGGAGTAGGACCTGCATATTCTATGCATAATATTGACAACTATACAAGGGGTGAATCTGCATATAAAGGAGGGAGATTTAGTAACTTCATCACTGGATAAAGAAGAAATAAAAATTTAAGTAGAAGTCAAGAACGTGTATATGAGTTGTTTAGTAAAGTTGTTAGTTCATTGGCTTGCCATCAAATTTCCAACTCCAAGTTTGATCTTCACTTTGTCTTCTTTAGAAAGCTAGAAATGTTTTGGCCTTCTATTGATCAGAGAAAAGGAATTGTGCCAAATTCTAAGGACCGCGTCTTGATGCCAAGTAAACCAGATAATGCCTCACACAAAATAGATTATATGCTGTAGGATGGTTCAAGAGAGGTCCTGCAGGTATCACAAGGACCAATTTATACCGTGCAATAGAAATAATTGAGAGCATTTTAGAGGATATCAGAGCCAGTTTGTTAGGTGGATATCACTCTTGACATCCTAGAAGGATGGGCCTGCTTGAAGCATTGCGAACCAAAGGTGTTCAGTGTATATCCTTCAACAGATAGGAGAAGATTGATACAAAAGAAAAATAATTTCAAGATCGTTGAAAGGAAAACCCAGAGAAAAGATCACTTCATGGCAAGAGCTGTTACAAGTTGCAAATGCATAGATGTGTTGCAAAAGAGATTTTCATTGACATAACAACTTTAATTCAAGGCAGTGTATGCATAAAATTATTTTTCAATTGTTACTATGGATAAATCGCAATTGGCCGAAGATGGGAAAATTCTAATAGCCCTTGATGTTGTGCACCTAGCTGAAGGATTTTAATCTATGGTCATAGATGTTCCTCTACTTTCTATTTCAATAAATAACATAATGTAGGCAGCATGCGACAAATTTTCCAAAGGGGGGCGAAAACTTAATGAATATACTTTCCAATACTCATATCTTCTAACTCAGTAGTTGAAATTTTATCTTCAAATAAAGATAGTTATGCCGCGAAAGGAATGCGGAAGGTTATCAAGAAACAATTATGTGAAAGAGAAAGGCATAATTTTTTTTTGAATTATCTAATTTCAAGAAGCAGTTACAGGAACTGAAGAGTCTCATTAGGGAGGCTTATTTAATGTAAAAATATTTCTAAAGGGGGGTCTTTTTTCAGCTATTCGGGGGAAAGAAGGGAGCAGCATATTTCTCTTTTCTGCACAGTCTTGATGTACAGGGTTATTGAGTATGTGAACTCATATTTTGAGCATTGAAGAAATAAAGGAGATATTGTTAAATCTGTGCATTTATTAATGTCCTCTTTAAATTGCAGATGAACTTTGAGTCATTGTAATTTCTCTTCCATGTTTATCCTCTTATATTGAAACGTGTATGTGTTGTTCTTGAAGCTTTGAATTCAAAATAATTTATCTGTTGAAAGGAGGTTTGTTGTTCATTATTTTCTTGAGTATCATTTGGTTGTTGAATAGGTGGGCTTTGTATCATTTATTTGCATCCTTTCATTTTAAGTTAGAGTCATCGCATCTATTTCATGGTTATGGGTAGGTGTCAATTAGCCTTTTCTGCTTTCTGGTGAAAAGCATACGCAGTCTTTATTCATTGCATATCTATTGAAGGTAGTTGCACCTTGTAAAATAAGTAGAGAGCACTTGCAAATATCATTGCAAGTGACTCAACTGTTGATAGGATTGTCATGGGCATGGGCAAGAAGAGTATAAACTTCAACTGTTGGTAGGATGAGAAAGGGCATTCGGTTGAGAATCCAAGTCTCTACAAAATAGAACTCCAGAAATATGGTGGAGGTTTATTAGATTCGAAAAGTGGTGCTACATCCGGTGGTCTTCATAATGATTTTAGGAAAACTGCTTCATCCTTGAAACCCCACACACAACCTGGAGTAGGACCTGCATATTTTGTGCCCAATGTTGACAACCATACAAGGGGTGAAACTTCATATAAAGGAGGGAGATTTAGTAACTTCATCACTGGATAAAGAAGAAATAAAAATTTAAGTAGAATTCAAGAACGTGTATATGAGTTGTTTAGTAAAGTTGTTAGTTCATTGGCTTGCCATCAAATTTCCAACTCCGAGTTTGATCTTCACTTTGTCTTCTTTAGAAAGCTAGAAATGTTTTGGCCTTCTATTGATCAGAGAAAACGAATTGTGCCAAATTCTAAGGACCGCGACTTGATGCCAAGTAAACCAGATAATGCCTCACACATAAATAGATTATATGTTGTAGGATGGTTCAAGAGAGGTCCTGCAGGTATCACGAGGACCAATTTATATCCTGTAGCAGAAATAATTGAGAGCATTTTAGAGGATATCAGAGCCAGTTTGTTAGGTGGATATCACTCTTGACATCCTTGAAGGATGGGCCTGCTTGAAGCATTGCGAACCAAAGGTGTTCAGTGTATATCCTTCAATAGATCTGAGAAGATTGATACAAAAGAAAAATAATTTCAAGATCATTGAAAGGAAAACCCAGAGAAAAGATCACTTCATGGAAAGAGTTGTTACAAGTTGCAAATGCATAGATGTGTTGCAAAAGAGATTTTCATTGACATAACAACTTTAATTCAAGGCAGTGTATGCATAGCATTATTTTTCAATTGTTACTATGGATAAATCGCAATTTGCCGAAGATGGGAAAATTCTAATAGCCCTTGATGTTGTGCACCTAGCTGAAGGATTTTAATCTATGGTCATAGATGTTCCTCTAATTTCTATTTCAATAAATAACATAATATAGGCAGCATGCGATAAATTTTCCAAAGGGGGGTGCAAACTTAATGAATATATTGTCCAATACTCATATCTTTTGAATTAGTAATTGAAATTTTATCTTCAAATAAAGATAGCTATGCCGCGAAAGGAATGTAGAAGGTTATCAAGAAACAATTATGTGAAAGAGAAAGGCATAAATTTTTTTTGAATTATCTAATTTCAAGAAGCAGTTACAGGAACTGAAGAGTCTCATTAGGGAGGCTTATTTAATGTAAAAATATTTCTAAAGGGGGGTCTTTTTTCAGCTATTCGGGGGAAAGAAGGGAGCAGCATATTTATCTTTTCTGCACAGTCTTGATGTACAGGGTTATTGAGTCTGCGAACTCATATTCTGAGCATTGAAGAAATAAAGGAGATATTGTTAAATCTTTGCATTTATTAATGTCCTCTTTAAATTGTAGATGAACTTTGAGTCATTGTAATTTCTCTTCCATGTTTATCCTCTTATATTGAAACGTACGTATGTGTTATTCTTGAAGCTTTGAATTCAAAATAAGTTATCTGTTGAAAGGAGGTTTGTTGTTCATTATTTTCCTGAGCATCATTTGGGTGTGGAATAGGTGGGATTTGTATCATTTATTTGCATCCTTTCATTTCAAGTTAAAGTCATCGCATCTATTTCATGGTTATGGGTAGGTGTCAATTAGCCTTTTCTGCTTTCTGGTGAAAAGCATACCCACTCTTTATTCATTGCATATCTATTGAAGGTAGTTGCACCTGGTAAAAAAAGTAGAGAGCACTTGCAAATATTATTGCAAGTGACTCAACTGTTGGTAGGATTTTCATGGGCATGGGCAAGAAGAGTATAAACTTCAAATGACAAATCTATTAACCAACACTGACACATAATTTTTTTGTATGTATCGAAATTCCCTTTTTTTTTGGATGAAGGACATCGATATCTAGTGCATAGATATTTTCATAATTTTTTTTTGATAATCTACTTTTTTTCCACATGTGCAAAACAAAGAGCTTGATTTTCGATGAAAAACCTATGTTTAATTAAACTAAAAAAAGTACATAATAGAACAAAAGAACCAGATTTTGTTCATGCAACTTCTTGAGCGAACCACTTAAAACCCAATTTTTTTTTCTTCAGAGCATTTTTTACAATTTTTCTTCATGAAGGGAATTTTAAACCAATATTGTGGGATCACTCGCTTGTACAGATTAAGCTTACATGAGTCTATTGATCATAAACTATTAGTGACCTACATCTAAATCACAATGTCATCGTAACTCATCTATCAACTAAATAACACATTGTTTTCTACCTCTAAATCATCTATCAACTAGAGTTTAAAAAGTTTGTTTTCAATAATTGTAATCCTTCATCTATCTATATTGTCGAACAACCCAAATCGACAATAAAGCTATCAATTTCTATCAAGTTCTAGAGCTACATGCCGCCCAATTATAGACATAGGAAAAGAAATAATTAAATTTTTCTTATTCTTTAATTTGTATTTTGGAAACAAATTTAGGTTTTCTTAGAGTTTATATTACACCATAGTTAGTGAATAAATGGTTATGGTTTGTTAAATTATCTAAGATAGTTTTAAAATTTAAATAGTTATTAAAACTTATATCTTAATAGCTTTCCATTCAATTTTGATAATACAAATACTTTGTTCTTCTTGTTAAATATCAAAGACATATTCAAAATGGAAGTACACAACCGTCCTGCCATTAGTTGGTAGAAAATTCATAGGAACACGTCCTTATTTTTTGTAAGGGTTGTAAAAACTCCAATCATGAATTTTTAATAGACAAATACCTAAGTAAACCATTGTGAAGATATCTTATCATTGTATGTTATTTTATTGTGAAATTATTTTATCATAATTTATGGAATGTCACAAAATTTTCATACGAGAAAACATGTCTACTTCTACTATATAATTAATAGCACTATTAGGTGGGATTAAAAAAAAATTATTGCACATCTATGTTATGCATTTGATCTTTCTTCTTTGAACTAGAGTGCCATATGTTCTTGGTAGTAAAGTAAGGTTGAAAATAATAGTAAGACTATGGGAAGACAGAGGAGGAGGTGAGTGGAGAGGAGAGTGAACATAGGGGAATTCTTTTTTAGGTTTATCATGGTGGCCTATGGAATTACTTTTACAGAGCATGTGGTAATCAATATGTAAACTCAGTTTTTTTCATCATTACAAAAAACCCAAGTTTAGTGGCATGAAAGTTGTTTTGTGAGCTTTTATATGTTTCAATCTCCCATTTTTCTTTCGTCTAATTTATAAATTTTATCTGACATCAAAATATGATGTGGAATGCATGCATTGGGGGTTGGTTATAAAGGACAAGTATGAGATGGGTTAATTATTATTTCTAAATCTAATATGATGTAAACTAAGTGCAACTTTATTGTTACTATCAACAAAATTGTGGAATATTTTCTTTTGTTCAAGTGTGCACATTTGAATTCCATTGATCAACAAGCCTCTAGCATGGCTATATTTTTATTTTCACTAGATAAAGATATCTCAAATTCTTGGAATTTTTTTCTTTATTCTGTTTCTTTCTTGAATGATTCATTAAACTCTAATCTTCATTCAACCATGGACGACTTGGAGAAGCATAATGCATTATTTTCTAATTGGAATCTGTAATTTTGAACTAGTTAAGGGTTCATAATAAGTTGAAAATGGGTCAATCATGTGGCAATCCAACACATTAGTGCGTGCTTGATTAAGAGAAATATTTCCCCTGCAATTCAGAAGCTCTTAATTTACAAAGAAACAAGGAAAAATAGAATGTGGTGTATACAAACATCAATAAAATGATCAAAAAACTTAGTAGGCGAGGGAATATAATTAAGAGGGACCTTCACATGAAGAAGAGCCAAAGAAGGAACTTTACTATCAACCATGCAGAGCAATTCCCATGCTAGAGCATAGACATTCTAAAATAAGCTTTTTCCCATGACCACATAAATTTTATTTGTGCAAGGTTCATTGATTTCTTTATTTTTTAAAGTTGTAACAGAAATCAGTATTTACTTTGTAGAAATTAGAGATGCCCACAATTTCGGTGAAGCTCAATTTGTAATCTTTAAATTTCTTATAAAATTTTGAGGTAATAAAATAGAGGGAAATTCCCATGGCATTCCAAAGAGTTGTATCATGCCAATGATCCCTAATACTAAAATACAACTAATAATTTTATTGGAAAAGTGAAGAATTGTGCATTACATCAAAAAAATTGTGGCATGCATTCATGAATTTAGAGCATAAGCATGTGTTTAATATGGAAACTTTGAATTGTTCTAATGTAATATAATTTTCTTCAGAATTTATTATATATTTTTTATTGATCAATATTTATTTAAGCACTTAGTTGTGGCCTGGGGGAGCTTAGAGAGCTACAATTTTTTTAGTAAGATCAATACACTAGGACTAACCCTCCAAATGGAGTTTATATCTTTCATAGTGTTTGGATTACCCCAAATACCAACTTTGCATGAAATCCCTTAGTTTTTCTTTCCATTGTAGAGGTACAACAAGTTATAGTCTTCAATACCTTTAGCAATTGTATATTTCATCCTTTGCCACAAGCATTGCAAGTTCATAAGATTTACCTACAACAAAGTAATCATTTTTTGCATACTATGCTATTTTATTGCTCCAAAACTATTTATTGTAAATACGTTTGATATAAGGAATGAAATGTTTTTTAATTTTTTAGATGAAAAAACTTGGTACAATAGATTGTAAGTACAGGTTTAATATAAGGAATGAATTTTTTTTCAATATATATATATATATATATATATATATATATATATATATATATCTCCAATCTTAACTTTTCATTGCTCTAATACAATAGATTGTATATACCTTTGATATGAGGAATGAAATTTTTTTCAAATTTTTATATGGAAAACACTTGGTTATATATATTGATTTACATCTACAATATTAACATCCTGTTCATCTTGATAGATCATAGGGAGTGGGATCTAAAAAATCTTCTCCACAGATTTTTCCAAATGCTATTTTCTTATATCTCAAGTATTGATAAACAATTATGTTCTTAGTTTTGATTTGCTTTATGTTAAACCTTTAGTATGTTTTAGGTGTTTCTACTTCTCGTGCCTCATTAGGTGAAGAAAGTATCAAGATGTTAAGACTTCTTGGAATTTTTATTATTCCATAAATACAATGCTTGACAAGGAAACATTATGATCACGTGCAAGAAAGTATTTGGGATCTCGAATATGACCTCTACAGTTTGAACAGCTTCCCAAAATACCCTTCTCATCCTTGTTAATGTCTCCCATCAGAATGCTATCATGCTCCACCGATGTTTTCACTGGTGACACAGCTTCTGTTGAAGCTCTGCAGCATTTAGGATCTCGAATATGACCTCTACAGTTTGAACAACTTCTTGCGGAGACATTGAAGTTAGACATTGAACTGAGCACGACAACAAGTGCTATGAGCATGATAAGCATTGATTTCCCCATATTGACAAGAAATGCTGCAGAGCTTCAGGTAAATGGAATAACACCAGATAACTTAGCGACGCAGGAGCAGATGAAGATACTGAAGGAGATGGGAAATCCGGTCATATTTATAAAGAAAAAAGGAAGGCGTGCATTCAAAATATATTCTGAATAGTTCAAAATATGGTTAAATTTTGAGCTAGAGGCGTTCAAACTGATGGGGCGTGTAAAAGAGTCCGTACATGCCGTTATTTTTTGACTACGTCTCCTCCTTTATGTTGACAGCTTGCTTACAGTTGGGCGAGAGAGGAGTAATTCAGTGGGAGTATTGTCTGCAGTGGTCTAAAGTGGATTGGTTACGATTTACTGAGGTTTGCCAAATTCGTTTGCCATGCTGGCATGAAAACGTAGGTTTTATATGTTGTGCCTAAGGTTCATATTGGTTTTAATCACCTACAGTCATATTTTATTATCCATGGTTTATGGTTTTGGAGACTTTATAATATATATCGTGTTTTAATTTATCTGATGAATAATGGACTTGATTTGTGTCGTTATACAATTTGGTTGGTTTATCGTGTTGACATCTTATAAACCCAGTTTTCATTCACTTAATGTTGTGTATGTAGAGTCCCATTGCATGTAAATATATTTTCTGGTTCTTGAGATGTAGACTATAAGACTGTAAAATATGTCATGTAAACATTATGATCCAATATAGCTTTCATTATCTTTATATGTTGTACCTTCTTTTATAAGGTCTATTTTAGTTTTAGTCACCTAGAATCACATTTTATTGTCCTTTCTAGCTTTATTATACATGGATGTAAATATAGTTGATGGTTTTTGAGTTTTAGGCTAGAGGCCTTCATAATATTATGTCATGTTTTGATTTATATGATGCACAATGGGTTTGACTTGATCCATAATACAAATTGCAGCACCACCATTTCAACATGTGTTACACAGCACATATATTAGGTTATTCAATACTTCAAGTCCTTATACATCAATTAGCAAAATCAATCCTATAGATTATATGATAGTTATACACGTTAGTGTATTTAAGAAAAGTGCTTAACCAAGGGGTTTACCTAAGAAAACATGACCCTTGCAATCCATCAATCTCTCTAAACTATTAGTCAATAATACATTTATTTATGTATTTGTGATGCAATTCAATCCCACATGTTATAAGATTTTTTTTGACTTTACAATATTTTAGTAATGTATAATTTATGGGGTTTATCTCAGCAAACATAACCCATGTGATCTAACGATCTCAGTAAGGCATTATTCAATATTGCAAGTTCTTACACATCAATCAACCAAATCAATTTTAGAACCTACAATAGTTCAATGCGCCAAAGCATTTTTGCAAAGGATGAGGTCAACATCATGGAGCTCAAGTTTAACTTGCAAGCAATACTCTAATAGCTATAAATTTTATATATGAAGTAGTACACTGAGAATATATTTTTCTATATTGCAACATCAAGATTATATGCCTCATCAATACTTATTCTTCATCATTTTTTCAAAAGCTAGGTGTGATATCCTCTTCATTTAATTTCAAAATAGCATTTCTGATTATCCATTCTCAACTAATAATATGTTTTCTAGCTTGGCAATCCAAGCTAAAATGTTGGCTCTAGTATAACCTTTGTTATTTCACATGGAATACATTATAGAAAATATTATTATAAGGTAAAAATCAAACCGAAATTTTGTAACATAATTTTTTAGTAGAGGATTGAAGACATCTGAGGTTATATTTGTAGATGTCTTTAAAATTAAAAATGTCAATTCATCACCCTAATCTATTGTGTGCTAATGTTTTCCAAGAATTGCTTAGGGGTTGATGAACTAGGACTAGCCATTTTCAAATTGGGTGCTCCACCATTGAGTAACTAATTCATTTAGAAATCGATTCGTCTATGGTACGGTTATGGCTCATTTTTCAACACCCCCTTGAGCAACACTATAGGTGCTCATGGCTTCTAGCTTGCTTGAGATCGGTGACCTGTCTCTGCTACCATGATAAAAATTTCATGGACCAACTAGGATTTTAACATAGAACCAAACCCTTAAGGTCTTTTACTAGTAAATTATTGGCCCACTTGATGATTGGTCCATTTATGGTTTATGTGTGACTCGTCTTCTAACATTATAATTTCTACTTACAAGTGATTTTTCCTTTGGTTTACTCTTTGTAAGCATTTGGGATTTCCAAAATTGTCTAATAGTAGAGATACGGTGGGGAGAAGCAACATGTCTCTTCAAAAGACAGTTCTACTTGTGGGAGTGTTATTAGAACATGTGAAATTAATCAAATATACACTTATATGAATAATTATTTGTTACAATAGGTGAAATATAGATAATATTTAATATGTGTTGACTACAAGTGTAATTTAATTATTTTACTTTTGGCACCTACAATTAAATATTAACCTCGAAAATATGGTATAAAGTTTAATTTTATAGTATAAAAATAATACATAAACCTCGAAGAAGACAATATATAAAAAACATATACTATACAAATGTATTTTTAAATTTGTATTTTCTATTTCTTTCAATATTATAACACTTATGTATACATGAATATTATATATTATTATCGTATCCTAACATCACACAAAAGTTAATGATTACAAAAATAAACATAAATTTTCTATATCTCCATATATGTTCATTCCTTATTAGTTTAGATACATTATCTTTTAAAATTGATTGCATGCTTTATTTTCTTACATGTAAATTTTATACAAATACATTTTAAGATTAATTGCATAAATTACATGTTTACATGTATACATAATTAAATATGCTAAAATTTGAGATAAAATTAGCTATTTCCTAATTTATTACAGTCCAATTCATCTATCTAAAATTTAAAGACAACTAAACTTATTTTCATATCCAGGGCAATTGATTTTAAGACTAAATTCAACACATTCTTCAACATTATTCTTAAAAGAAGCTTCAAAACCACAAAGTTCAAGGGAAAAAAATTAGAGCCAAGCTGAATTGGTTAAAGTGCGGGGACAAGGGTTGCAAGTTTTTCTTGAATTACCTGAAGGAAAAGAACTCAAAGGAGAAAATTGGCCAAATTTGGGATGGTAAACAAATGCTCTCATCTCAGGAAGAGGTTCTTGAGCAGTTCCATTCCTTCTATAAGGTTCTCTTCTCCTCGGAAGATGGAGGAGTAGCTGGCCTGAAGGCGAGGGGGCTCATCAAAGGCCTCATTCCTAAGAAGATTGTTGAGGAGGATGTGGTCAAGCTTGAGCCTGATTTAACGAAAGAGGAAATCAGAAAGGAAATCTTTTCTATGAGCAATGACAAGTCCCCTGGTTGTGATGGGCTTCCTGTTGAGTTTTTTAAAACCTTTGAAGATTGGATTTGCGAGGACCTTCTGCAAGTCTACAAGGAGGCCCTGGACAAGGGCTCTTTAGGGAAAGAAATTAACAGGGGGATCGTCAAGTTGCTCCCAAAAGGGGGAGACAAATCCTTAGTTAAGAATTGGAGACCCGTCACCTTATTAAATGCCACTTATAAGATTTTGGCTAAGGTTATTTCCCTAAGGCTTGCCAACATTCTCCCAAAGTTTATAACCAACACTCAAACGGGCTTCATAAAAGGGTGATATATTCTGGAAAACTTGATCACAAGTTGGGAGGCTCTAGAATGGGCCAAGCAGTCCAACCAAGATTCGGCCATGCTGCTGTTGGATTTCAAGAAAGCTTATGACAGAGTGGAGTGGGAGTTCCTAAGGGTTGTTCTCCAAGCGTTTGGCTTCCCTGCAAAGTTTTGCAGTATGGTGAATACCTTGTTGAAGGATGCCTCGGCCAAAGTTGAGGTTAATGGCAAGTTGTCGGAGGAAATAACGCTGGAGAGATCAATTCGACAAGGTTGCCCCCTCGCTCCGGCCCTTTTCGTAATTGCTTCTGATGCTTTGTCTTACCTGCTAAAAGATAACTCCTTTTCCCCCAAGATCGTAGGGATTAGACTACCTGATAACAGCGACCTCACTAATGTGCAATTTGCTGATGATACTTCATTCTTTGTGGAAATGAATCAGAGGAATTGGGAATCTTTAATGGTGAAGCTTGATTTGTTCTGCCAGGCTTCTGGGGCCAAGCTATCCAAAGCTAAGTCCATCTTCCTAGGATGGAAAGAAAATCCTCCGGAGTGGTTGAACAGGTTTGGTTTCCAATGGGGAGGCCCCAACAAGCTGGTCAGGTACCTAGGAATCCCTTTTGCTGTCAATCCCAATCTCAAAGAGATGTGGAATTGGACTAGAGGTAAAATTGATAGGAAGCTTGAGAGCTGGAATAGGAGATATCTCTCTCTTGCAGGAAGAATCCAAGTGTGTCAGAAAATTCTTGCTTCGTACAGCATTTATTTCGCTTCTGTGTGGTTCTTTTGTAGCTACCAAGTGAACGAAATTCAAAAGAAGATAAGGGGATTCCTTTGGTCTGATGAAAAGGGTAAAAGAAAGAGACACTCGGTGAAGTGGGACTGGTGTGTCCTCAGTAAGCAGCAAGGGGGTATTGGCTTGAAAGACTTAAAAGCTCAAGGTATAGCACTTGCTGCTAAGTGGATCCTTAAGTCCCTGAGTGGTAATTGGAAACTTTTTCTTAGTGACTATATGCAAATGCATAAAATGGATTTGTTAACTCAGCCTCAAAAATCCATAGGCAACACAGGAAAGAGCACGGGGATGGTCTTGTAGAATGTCTCAAGGAAATTTCTTCTCATGGGAAATCATGATCGCAGGATATAAATCAAATAAACGTTGAATTAGGCTTTGAAAACTCTCAGGATAATGCAGTTGGTGAGGTGCGCACAGTGTATACACAAAATGGATTTGTTGAAAATAAAGACAGCTCAGAAAAATGAAAGAATTAGATGACATAAACTGTTAAAAGGAAGATCTCATGAGCTACAGCTCTGCGATCCCTACAATCTTGGATCAAAATGCAAAGCCAGATTTGGGCCCGTCGCTCATGCATGGTAACTGAAGATCGAATTAAGCAAATTCTCAATGACTTGTATTCTTGGCATGGCTCGCACCTACACATGTCAAGCATTTTATAAACTTCAATAGCATAAAGATGAGTTTAAATCCCAAACTGAGAACCATAAAAATCAGGTATTCCTTCATAGATTCTTTCGCAGCTGGAATTCGAGCTTTGCAACGGTTTTTGTGTTTTCTATTTGGTTCGTCGTGGACTTGACACTATTGAGGATGATATGAGTATTCCAGTGGATACAAAGCTACCAATTTTGACCAATTTCCATGAACACATATATATGATCCTGCATGGCACTTCTCATGAGGAGTTAATGACTACAAAGAACTAATGGACCAATTTCATCACGAGTCTACTATATTTTTAGCACTTCAAAAGAGATATCAAGAAGCAATTGAAGAAATAACTAGAAGGATGGGTGCAAGGATGGAAAATTTTATCTTTCAAGAGGTAGAATCAGTTGAGGACTATGATGAATACTGCCATTATGTTGCAGGATTAGTTTGCTTGGGATTGTCTAGACTGTTTCATGCAGCTTTTCTTGAGGATTTGCCTCTAGATTTCTTGTCCCATTCAATTGGTTTATTTCTTCAGAAACTCAACATTATAAGAAACTGCTTTGAAGCACACCAAGGCAGTCAACAATACCATGATGCATTTAAACAAATGCGTGAGTAGATTATGTTTAAATATGATCAAGTTGCACGTATGAATGTTGGAAAGATTACATCCATACTAAATAGTGGAAAAAGTTGCTTTGCTAGGTGTAGCCTCCAAATCACCTCTAGTGATAGCCTGAGAAAGCCTTCTCCGATCACTCTAAAGGATGATCTAACATATTCCTGCTCGAGAAGATGCAGTGGTACTCAAAGATTCATTTTGAATATACCACTTGAGGATGAGAAAGGGCATTCGGTTGAGAATCCAAGTCTCTACAAAATAGAACTCCAGAAATATGGTGGAGGTTTATTAGATTCGAAAAGTGGGGCTACATCTGGTGGTCTTCATGATTATTTTAGGAAAACTGCTTCATCCTTGAAACCCCACACAGAACCTGGAGTAGGACCTGCATATTTTGTGCTTAATGTTGACAACTATACAAGGGGTGAATCTGCATATAAAGGAGGGAGATTTAGTAACTTCATCACTGGATAAAGAAGAAATAAAAATTTAAGTAGAAGTCAAGAACGTGTATATGAGTTGTTTAGTAAAGTTGTTAGTTCATTGGCTTGCCATCAAATTTCCAACTCCCAGTTTGATCTTCACTTTGTCTTCTTTAGAAAGCTAGAAATGTTTTGGCCTTCTATTGATCAGAGAAAAGGAATTGTGCCAAATTCTAAGGACCGCGTCTTGATGCCGAGTAAACCAGATAATGCCTCACACATAAATAGATTATATGTTGTAGGATAGTTCAAGAGAGGTCCTGCAAGTATCACAAGGACCAATTTATATCGTGCAGCAGAAATAATTGAGAGCATTTTAGAGGATATCATAGCCAGTTTGTTAGGTGGATATCACTCTTCACATCCTGGAAGGATGGGCCTGCTTGAAGCATTGTGAACCAAAGGTGTTCAGTGTATATCCTTCAACAGATAGGAGAAGATTGATACAAAAGAAAAATAATTTCAAGATCGTTGAAAGGAAAACCCAGAGAAAAGATCACTTCATGGAAAGAGTTGTTACAAGTTGCAAATGCATAGATTTGTTGCAAAAGAGATTTTCATTGACATAAAAACTTTAATTCAAGGCAGTGTATGCATAGCATTATTTTTCAATTGTTACTATGGATAAATCGCAATTGGCCAAAGATGGGAAAATTCTAATAGCCCTTGATGTTGTGCACCTAGCTGAAGGATTTTAATCTATGGTCATAGATGTTCCTCTACTTTCTATTTCAATAAATAACATAATATAGGCAGCATGCGACAAATTTTCCAAAGGGGGTTGCAAACTTAATGAATATATTGTCCAATACTCATATCTTCTAACTCAGTAATTGAAATTTTATCTTCAAATAAAGATAGTTATGCAGCAAAAGGAATGCAGAAGGTTATCAAGAAATAATTATGTGAAAGAGAAAGGCATAATTTTTTTTTGAATTATCTAATTTCAAGAAGTAGTTATAGGAACTGAAGAGTCTCATTAGGGAGGCTTAATTAATGTAAAAATATTTCTAAAGGGGGATCTTTTTTCAGCTATTCGGGGGAAAGAAGGGAGTAGCATATTTCTCTTTTCTGCACAGTCTTGATGTATAGGGTTATTGAGTATGTGAACTCATATTTTGAGCATTGAAGAAATAAAGGAGATATTGTTAAATCTGTGCATTTATTAATGTCCTCTTTAAATTGCAGATGAACTTTGAGTCATTGTAATTTATCTTCCATGTTTATCCTCTTATATTGAAACGTGTATGTGTTATTCTTGAAGCTTTGAATTCAAAATAGTTTATCTATTGAAAGGAGGTTTGTTGTTCATTATTTTCTTGAGTATCATTTGGCTATTGAATAGGTGGGCTTATTATCATTTATTTGCATCCTTTCATTTTAAGTTAGAGTCATCTCATCTATTTCATGGTTAAGGGTAGGTGTCAATTATCCTTTTTCGCTCGGTGAAAAGCATGCGCAGTCTTTATTCATTGCATATCTATTGAAGGTAGTTGCACCTTGTAAAATAAGTAGAGAGCACTTGCAAATATCATTGCAAGTGACTCAACTGTTGATAGGATTGTCATGGGCATGGGCAAGAAGAGTATAAACTTCAACTGTTGGTAGGATGAGAAAGGGCATTCGGTTGAGAATCCAAGTCTCTACAAAATAGAACTCCAGAAATATGGTGGAGGTTTATTAGATTCGAAAAGTGGTGCTACATCCGGTGGTCTTCATAATGATTTTAGGAAAACTGCTTCATCCTTGAA